>JAKUAH010000253.1:0-112135 GCA_030562945.1 Wickerhamomyces jianshihensis
CAGTCAAACCGTTTTTGGAATCTGGCGGTGTTGGACCGCTGTGAATAGCCTGAAAGTTGTTAAGGGAAAAAAAGTACTCAAAAAAAACAACACAAAAAGAGACAGAGGCAATTTGCATTTCAAGTGATCTTGACGCACAAACCATCAATAAAATGACTGATAAACAAAGCAATCTTTCCTTCGAATTGGTTTCAGACCCTGAAATCATCAGATTCACTCATTTAAATGCAGCTGATACTTGGGCAAATGGTCTTACTGCTCATGAATATTCTGATAGAGAATGGAATTGCACTGTTGTTCATAACCCACGGGATCATCAAACCAATCTTGGGCTCTATCACTTTGTACTAAGAGATTTGTCTATTGAGGATGATGGTTCAGATCCAAAGACCTATAATATAGTGGCTTCTTGTGAAACTTGGAACAGAAAAGCTTGGAGAGTAGATCCAAATGGACAAACCACTGAAATTATAGCCCCATGTATTGGAGCTGTATATACTTTAAAAAATCATAGGAAAAAAGGGTATGCTGGAAGTTTGATCACTAAACTTAATGAATATTGGGATGGAATTTTACCAAATAACGGATTCATTTTTCTCTACAGTGAAGTTGGTGATTATTATTCAAGATTCGATTATGAAAGTTTTGAGGTCCCAACTCATTATATTAAAGTTCCGAAAATTATTAATGAATTATCTAACAATTTTTCAAAGTTTCATTATCTGAACTCAAGTGAATATCCTGCTATTGTTGATAAAGAAAATGCATTGATACAACAAAGATTGGAAAAAAAGTCAAAGAATGGGACCCAAGTTTTATTCTCTCTATCTTTAGATGCTGACATTTTTGAGTGGTTCCATAGAAGAGATTTATTTGCTGGATCTAGATTGAGACCAGGTGTATCTATTGATAAATATGGTGCATCATTGGACGATGGATCTGGTGATTTCATAACTTGGCTACATGAATGGTCTGATGATGGTATATCTATTATTTATCTCAAATATTCAAGCATCGAGTCTTTAAAAGCTCTTGTTGACATAGTATTTAAAGAAGCTCAAGATAATAACTTGGGTTATATCAAATTTTGGGACTCTACGCTAAAGAATCCAGATGATGATCAGCTTTATGCGAAGGTATTTTCTTACTTAAAATCATTTGATGGTACAAAAACTTTCAAGTCAAATAGTTCCATATCTGCCATTAGAGTTAACAAACCTGATCAAAGCTCGTTTAGTTGGGAGAATAATGATAAATGGTGTTGGTTTTAAAACACTAAGTTTGAATTACTAGCAGATATGCTAATCGAACTAATATAGAAAAAAAAAGAACATAATAGTTCAATCACGAGGTACTAGAAAGGCATCTTTGCTAAATTAAAAGCACTTAATAACTAAAAAAAACACATATAATCAGAAAGAACTTTCTCATTCTTTATGATCATCATCTAACAATGTAGCAGCCTTTTCTTCTCCTCTTGATGCAAATCTTTTACCAAAAAGTTTAATTAATAGAGCATCACCGAGCTTATATAACCATCTAGCTGATATTATAATACCACCATAAATTGTTGCAAGCCTAACGATGAAGCTGGTAAATGCAATTCGTCTATCTTCAATAACAAGGGTTATAGCTTCAAAGTTGTATTTGAAGAAGATACCTGGCACTTCACGTTTTTTGTGCTTCAGAGTCTTTTTTTGAACAGTCACAGAGTACTGGTTAGTTTCAATTTCGACCCCAAGTTTCTTATAAACTGTAGGCACAATATCCATATAATAATGAAAGTTCTCAAGGTGTTCGTTAGAAGTCCTAGCCGTAGCATCCAATGGATTATTAATATAGGGATAAAAGTCACCAAATGAGAGTTCACTAATCACATGTGTGAAGTTTAAAGATTCGACAGATACATGTGATCTCTGTCTGTCTCTATATCCATAACCTTTAGCTGTGATGTGGAAGTCTCCGTTAACTTTGTTCACAGGTATATTCCCATAAATATGACACGCTGGAGCTCCTGAGTCCTTATCACCTTGACGATCTCTAAATTCAGCAATGATA
Source organism: Wickerhamomyces jianshihensis (assembly GCA_030562945.1). Classification (NCBI taxonomy): domain Eukaryota; kingdom Fungi; phylum Ascomycota; class Saccharomycetes; order Phaffomycetales; family Wickerhamomycetaceae; genus Wickerhamomyces; species Wickerhamomyces jianshihensis. The sequence goes on from JAKUAH010000253.1 coordinate 2,059, forward strand.
CCTTCAGCCATTATCTCATCAAGATCTGGAGTTGTGGCATCATAATCATCGTTTAATTTATAACTTGGAGGTATGAAAAATGGGAATCCTTCATAATGTAGTAGCTCTGATGCTAAAAATCTATCATCAGTGATATCTCTCACGTTTGTATGGAGGAAATTACAAGGCATTGCAACAATGATATCAAGGTTGATGTTGAGATTTCCACCCAGGTTCTTGTCTACTATGAACTGATGATCCACTTCACCTCCAAAAAAATGACCTAATTCAACATATGTAAGGAAAAGAATACATATATAAGTCAATAGTGTAGAATATGCACCTCTTTCTGACCTCACAGTGTGTGTTGATGCAACTTTAGCTGATGATCTGGAGTTAGGAAAGAATTCATGGAGTTGAATACAAATTGGTACATACGAAAAGCGTCAAACACACGGATACCACCTTTTCTTTCACTACTCATTCTATTATTATATGAGAGCCTATGGGGATCACTTTGAGCTATTTGATTTGCTGAGTTAAATTGGGATAGTTGAATTCATCAAGAGCGTTTCACCATTTTAGAACTGTGAAATAGGTGTTTTTTTTGGTAAATAATCCGGGTAACCAGCAGGGGAATTCTTCATATCTTTCGCGATTTATTCCGTGGCCGTACCAACTCATCTCTTAAAATTTTTTTCTTTGCACAAAGCGCTAATAAAACAGACAAAGTTCTATTGCACGCCCACACCGCAATATACAATTGATATCATCCAGAATGGGTAAAGTTTCTAAAGCCACCAAGAAGTTTCAGAGTAAACACTTGAAACATACTCTAGATCACCGTAAAGAGGTCAAAAAACACTCCCAGTTAGTCCAAAAGCATAAGAAAAAGAAGACTACAACAGCTGAAGAATCTCCTGCACAAGACCCTAAAAAGGATGAAATCTTCAAAGATATGAATGTAGAAGAGTTTTTTGAAAGTGGATTTGAAGTTCCAAAAGATAAAAGTTCAAAGAACCATAAAGCTAACAATGACAATGATGATGAAGAAGATGAAAGCAGTGATGAAGAGATTTTAGAACACCAAGAAGATTTATCAAAATTGGCTGAAAAAGATCCTGAATTTTACAAATATCTCCAAGAAAATGATAAAGGTCTTTTGGACTTCAATCCTACTAATCCATTAGATGCTATAAATGAAAGCGATGACGAAGATCAAGCTGAAGATCAAACTGAACAAGTTGTTGAAAAGAAATCTAAAAAATCAAAGAATGAATCAGGTGAAACTCAAAAAGTTGAAATCACTTCTAAACTAGTTAAGGAGTGGTCTAATAGATTGAAAAATGAACCATCTCCTAAGCTTATCAAAAATATATTGGCTGCAGTTAAAGCCTCTATAAATGTTAATAATGAGACTCAAGATTACAAATACACTGTTACTGATCCAAAAGCTTTTCATGAATTAATAATCTTGGGTTTGGATAAAATACCTGCTGCTATTCAAAAAATTGTTCCTTACAAACTTGTTAAAGGTTCAAGAACTATCCCAGACAACACTAAAGTGAAACAAATTAATCCAATACTAAAAGCACATGCTGGTTCATTATTAACCTTACTGAATGATATCACTAATACCGAAACAGCTGCACTTGTTTTATCCTCTACTTTAGAGTTATTACCATATTTTATCAGTTTTAGAAGTTTATTGAAAAAGTTCTTAATTTCTATTGTGAATGTTTGGTCAACTACTACCGATGTTGAGACTCAAATTGCTGCATTTGCATTCCTTAACAATGCTGCCAGAGAATTTCCAAAATCAATTTTGGAAACTGTTTTAAAACAAACATACTCTTCCTTCATCAAAAATTGTCGTCAAACTAATATCCATACAATGCCAGCAATTAATTTTCAAAAGAATTCAGCAGCAGAGTTATTCAGTATTGATGAAAACTTATCTTACCAAATTGGATTCGACTACATTCGTCAACTTGCTATTCATTTAAGAAACAGTATTAATAACACAAAAGATGGTTACAAGACAATCTATAACTGGCAGTACACTCATACGTTGGATTTCTGGTCAAGAGTTTTAGCTATTCAATGTAATCCTGAAAAAGAAGGAAAAAAAGAGAGCCCATTGAGACAATTGATTTATCCTCTAGTTCAAGTGACTTTAGGTGCTGCTAGATTAATCCCAACGGCTCAATATTTCCCATTAAGATTTTACTTGATTAAATCTTTAATTCGTCTATCACAACATACCGGTGTTTTCATTCCTTTATTCCCACTCTTACAAGAAATTTTGAACTCTACAACTTTTACCAAGAATCCAAAGAATGCAAATCTTCAAGCTTTTGATTTCGAGCATAATATCAAGGCTAACAATGCTTACTTAGGTACAAGAACTTATCAACAAGGTGTTGCTGAGCAATTTGTCGATTTGGCTGGTGAATATTTTGTTCTATATTCCAAAAGTATTTCATTCCCGGAATTAGTCACTCCTGTCACTATCTCACTTCGTCGTTATATTAAAACAACAAGAAATGTGAAATTCAATAAGCAATTATCAAATTTAGTTGAAAAGTTGAACCAAAATTCAGATTTCATTTTACAAAAAAGATCATCTGTTGATTTCAGTCCTTCCAATAGAGTGGCTGTTAACAAGTTTTTATCCGATTTTGATTGGGAAAAAACTCCTCTAGGTGGCTACGTTGTCGTCCAAAGACAAGTTAAAGAAGAAAAAGAGAGAATATTGAGAGAGAGTTTGTTAGAAGAAGAAGAAGAACGCAAAAACTCAAAGAAACAACAATCTGTTAGGGACGACAGTGACGAGGAGGAAGAAGAAGATGTTGATATGGAGAGCGACAACGAAGATGAAGATTAGATTAGAAAGCATATAAAGTTCTCAAGAAATATTTCATAGTTTTAATTTTTTTTGATGATATGAAGTAGTTTAAGGTATTCGAGACTAGATTGTTTATAACATCGTATAGTTCCTCATAATTTCATTATGTTCACTAGATTAAAAGCGAGGTAGCTGACTGGTTTAGTTTTTACAAAAGATTTTACCAGCGCCCATAACAGGTACCAGTATGGAAACTTTGGTCACAAATTCAATTGAATCTGAGTAGAATAGATTTGGTTTAGAATTTTCACAGATAATTATTACCTTACAATATGAAAAAAAAAAAAAAACGAAAAAGCAGAGACAAATCACAAAAACTCCATTTTGAACCAGTCTTCTTTTCTGACAAGCAGAAGTTCAAGAAGCTATATCCTTTGTCTATTAGAATGCATTCATTGATCTACAGTAGATTACTGCAGAGCTCCAGAGTGTCAAGACTGCCCAAAGTGCCGAACATTCTGTGTTCACTTAGATTTCAGAGTTCTAATCGTTCAGCCATCTCTAAGAAAGTTCAGACAGATTACTCATCTCAGAACCATAATACACCATGCGCCTCATGTGGTGTACCATTACAAAGCCATGACCCAATAGAACTTGGGTATTACCTTGAACCGAAAAAGGAAAGGGCGAATAAAAGACATTCTACAAGAAATTTACAATTTGTGTCTGCATTATCGAAAATCGATGATGAAGGACGTGAACTACTAGGTATGTCCACTGAAGTTTACAACAAACAGAAAGTGGAGAAAATTGAAAAAATTGTATGTAAGAGATGTCATGATGCACTTCACCATTCTATTTATAATGTTGATGAGCATTTACCAATGAAGTATCAAGAGGTCTTAGATTCCATACCCAAGGACGCCAACATCTTACAAGTGTTCTCAGCTTATGATTTCCCTCTATCACTCGTTAGGGTCAAATCAAGAAATAATGTCACTTACATTATGAATAAGACAGATCTATTGTTTGGGCATGGATCAACATCTAGAAAATACCATTATTATTTTAAGACCATGATTAAGAGATTAACAGGCGAAGAGAATAATTTGATGGTTATCAGTGCATATACAAATTGGGGTATTTCAGACCTTTTTAAAAAGCTTGAATCTCTAAATTATTTGGTTGGATATGTCAATGCTGGTAAGACCCGTCTCTGCAACAGATTAATTAATTTTGCCAGAAAGATTAAGGATCCAACCACAAAGATTCTAAAACCTGAAGGATCCTCTCATTTACCTGCTCTTACTAGGGAAAATATTGTCCATAAATGTTTAGATAAGACAATAGTTGATGTACCAGGGTTTTTAGAGGAAGAAGGTATATTCAAACATTTGAAGCCTCAACATTTGAAACAGATTCTCCAAGGAAAGAAACTCTTGGTTGCGGATTTGAAGGATAAACCATACTTTACACTTAAAAACCAAAACTGTTTAACTCATGGTGGGATATTTTTTTTGATTCCACCAAAGGACTCAATATTGCAAGTCAAAACAATCTGTCAAGGTGAAAGTCATATATATAAGGATCTAGAGAAAGCAGTCGAAATAGTAAAATCACCACCAGAGGCGCTTGAAAAGTCTGTTTTTGTGAAGCCAGAATCTGTGAGTGAAATGGTAAGATATGTCATACCTCCATTTTTGGGTACAATTGATCTTATCATCAAAGATGTTGGTTATGTCCAAATAAAACCAACAGGGGCAAAGAAGAATGATGAACTTTTTGAAGTTTGGGCGCCAAGAGGTGTTGAATTGGGTGTTCGTGAGACCATCGAACATTTCTTAACAAGATACATCAAACATATCAAGACTAATGAGAAATCAATCAAGAGAAAAGATAACACCATAAGAATCAAAAAGACCGAGAAACTGTCAATGGAACCAATGAAAGTACCTGATTATAACATATTCAGTCGATTGTATGAGATTCCAAATGATTCCAATAATCCAAGAGAGGACATGTTGGTTCAGTATGAACAGCATTTGAAAGATAAGAAACAGACGTTCCATAGGTGGAGTCCATCAGAAGTGCGGGACAGCACAAGAAACCAGTATTGGATTGAAAAGTTATAACCCAAGTGCCCTATAATGTAAATAGATTATTAAAATACCATTTTTCTGGAGATCATACATAGTCATGGCTAAATATGGGTATCTCAACAGAACAGGCATTCCATTAATGAAGAATCATATAGAAAGTGTAATATCAAGTAGGAATTTGACTATGAACTCATATTCACAATCAAAGTACTAGTTCTAATTTCCATCAAATCTTGAACCATTGTGTGTTTGGGGGCAAAATAAGAAAAAAAACATGCGAAATACGCCAAATACTCAGCAATTTATGATTTATAACGCGTAACGATAATACTTTCAGAACAAACAAACAAACAGTCTGATCATTTCAAATGACAGAAAGCTCCAAGTATCACTGCCAGAGGTGCAAGTTACTGCTCTCAATGGACTCTTCTTTGCCCACATTGACCAAGGCACAAACACACCTCTTGACATCAACCAAAACGGCATGGGGACGAGGTAATGCAAAGCAAGGTTCCTCAGATTTAGGTGACGAGCCTAGTATTTTGGACTCAAGGCTATCACTCTTGGAGAAAGTTACAGCGGAGAATAATCAAGTCACCCAGAACAATCAGAATAGCCAATTTGATGATTTTGATGTAACTGGATCATTCGTGATTCTACCACAATTTGAAGAAGAGGATGACGGTTTTGGAAACAATAATAATAGTCAAAGAGGATTTGAAAATTACAGCAATGGGTCGAATAAGGCTCTATCGAGTAGGCTGAAGTCATTATCATCAATTTTCGATGTTTTATCTTCAAAAAGTGAAATCGACTACCCTATCTGTAAAGATTGTGCTCAATTATACATAAATGGTTTAAAATCACAATATGAAAAAGCCGCAAAAGAAAGAGATGTATATGTTCATTTCTTGCAAAAACTAGAAAATAAACAAGGCCCTTTTTTGTCTAGAGCTGAGGATGCTATCAAAGAAGTTGATAAATTGAAAGATCAAGAACGAAAACTTTTAAAAGAGTTGCAGGATTTAGAGAAAGAGAATGATGATTTTGACAGAGAAATAAATGAATTGCAAAGTGAATTAGATAAGACTGTACTGGAGGAACAGTATTTGTTCAAGAAAAAGAATAAAGAAGACTTGGAGTACAATGAATTGGCACTGAAAAGAGATACAATAAAGGCAGAATATGAGTTTAATCTGCGACAGTTGGAAAAATTAAGAAAGACTAATGTATACAATGATGCTTTTAATATCTCCCACGATGGTCCGTTTGGAACAATCAATGGTTTGAGACTTGGACGCTTGGATTCAACTAAGGTTCCTTGGCAGGAGATTAATGCTGCTTTGGGCCAAGTGGTTCTTCTTCTAGCTACTGTTTGTTCAAGGTTAAATATTACACTGGTGGGATATAAGCTGAAGCCTATGGGATCAACCTCAAGAATAGAAAAAATTGATCCGAATCATATTAATCCAGAAAACCCTAAAGTTACTGAACTTGAAGTTTTTTCATCAGGCGAATACCAAATCGAGAGGTTGTTTACACATCAAAAATTGGATAATTCAATGGTGGCATTACTTGATATATTAACTCAAATAGAAAAGAAGCTCAATGAATTTGACGAAAATATCGAGCTTCCCTATAGGATGGTGAAGGATAAGATAGGAGAAGCAAGTATCATACTTTCCTCTAAAGTTTCAGATTCTGAATGGACTGGCGCTTGTAAATTCCTTCTGACTAAGTAAGTTTTTGGAAGACAATGATCAGTCTTTTTTTTCTCTTCATCAATAAAAGAATACTAACATATAATCTCATAGTGCTAAGTGGATTTTGGCTTATTCAAGTGCACACAGTCCTAGTAACCGCTAGAAAGGGGACGTGATAAATCTATATAGATCCAGTATCATATATGATCAAACAGTAAGTGAGCACAAGAGTCAGACAGACCAGTTGTTGTATAGACGTTACCTTATCAGGCCTTCAATTCTATGCTGACTAAGCACTTACGAGAGGAAACTGTAAAATAAATTACTTACATGAAATGAGCAGTGCCCTAACCGTTTAATAGCCACTGTGTTTTTTGTTTGAGATATTTGAAACATCAAATGAAGTGTTTTGTTTAGTTTAACCATTTAATAACAGTGATCTTAGAGATTTGAGAGGATATAACACCCAGTCTAAGACGGATAGCTTCAAGTTTTGAAAGATGCCTATAACTCAGATACGTCACAGTGATGGTAGGTTTGATCTGTTTGACATATCCATTTTTAAATATCACCTACTATCTTTGGCATCAGACTTGGATAAAAACCATATTAGTATAGACTCCATCGTCGAAAAGATTGCATTATCTGCTACAGAAGTGATCACTACAGATGAGTTGACCAACTTGGCCTCAGAGCTACTGGCAACAATGACTACAATACATCCTGACCATTCACTACTGGCTGCAAGAGTTACGGTATCGTCTCTTCAGAATAAAATACCCATCCTATTTTCTGAATCCATCTCCAAACTTTATGATTTTTATAACGAAAAAACACAAAAACATTCACCTTTAGTGTCAAAGAAACTTAATGATATTGTACAAAAGAATTCCGAGTTGATTAATAAAGCTATCGTTCCTTCTAGAGATTTTAATCTCACATATTTTGGTTTGAAAACTCTAGAGAAGTCTTATCTATTAAAGATTAATAAAGTTATATCTGAGACACCCCAATACATGTTTATGAGAGTTAGTCTAGGTATTCATGGTGAAGATTTAGAGTCTGCCATTGAAACATATAACCTAATGAGTGAAAAATATTTCATACATGCATCTCCAACATTATTCAACTCAGGTACTCCAATACCGTACCTATCTTCATGTTTTCTGCTTGGGATTTCTGATGATTCAATAGATGGAATCTATAAGACTCTTCATCAATCTGCTTTAATATCTAAAGCAGCCGGAGGTATAGGGATCCATATTTCTAACATAAGAGCAGAAGGTTCCTATATTGCTGGATCAAATGGTATATCTAATGGAATTATTCCCATGCTCCGAGTCTTCAATAACACAGCACGATATGTTGATCAAGGAGGTAATAAAAGACCAGGCGCATTTGCTATCTATCTAGAGCCATGGCACAGTGATATATTTGAATTTCTCAATCTCAGAAAAAACCATGGAAAGGAGGAACTCAGGGCAAGGGATTTATTTTATGCTTTGTGGATTCCAGACTTATTTATGGAAAAAGTTTTAGAGGATGGGGAGTGGTCTCTATTCTCACCAGACCAAGCCAGAGGCTTGAATAATGTTTATGGGGACGAGTTTGTGAAGCTATACAACTCATATATTCAACAAGGACTTGCTATGAAAACCATAAAAGCTCAGAAGTTATGGCAAGCTATTTTAGAATCACAAACAGAGACAGGCGGTCCTTTTATGCTCTACAAAGATGCTTGTAATAGAAAATCCAATCAAAAAAATCTAGGCGTGATTAAATCTTCAAATTTGTGTTGCGAAGTGGTTCAGTATAGCTCTCCAGATGAAGTTGCGGTTTGTAATCTGGCTTCAGTAGCTTTACCAACTTATGTAAAGTTTGATGAAGATAGTATGTGGTTTGATTTCACTAAACTGCATGATGTTGTGAAAGTAGTGACCAAAAACCTGAATAGAGTTATAGATGTGACAGAATATCCTCTTCCCGAAGCAAAGAATAGCAATTTGAAACATAGACCAATTTCAATTGGTGTGCAAGGCCTCGCAGACCTTTTTATGACTTTGAGAATTCCTTTTGATAGCAATGAAGCAAAAAATTTGAATATTCATATTTTTGAGACAGTTTATCATGCAGCTCTTGAAGCTTCAAATGAACTTGCCCAGGCTCATGGACCTTATGAAAGTTTTGAAGGGTCACCTGCATCTGAAGGACTTCTTCAATTTGATTTATGGAAACAAACTCCGACTGACATATACGATTGGAGTTTGTTGAAGGAGAAGATTAAAACGATTGGCCTTCGAAATTCGTTGTTGGTTGGGCCTATGCCGACAGCTTCAACTTCCCAAATCTTAGGATTCAATGAATGTTTTGAGCCATTAACTAGTAACATATATACAAGAAGAGTTTTGTCTGGTGAGTTTCAAATTGTTAACAAATATTTAGTTGAAGATCTAATTGAATTAGGTTTATGGAATCAACACATGAAGAATAGAATTATTGATGCGGATGGCTCAATTCAAAACATTGATGAAATTCCAGCAGCATTAAAAGAATTGTACAAGACGGTATGGGAAATACCCCAAAAAAAGGTCATAGATCTTGCTGCTGACCGTGGTCCATTCATTGATCAATCACAAAGTTTGAACATCTACATCAAAGAGCCCACAATGGGTAAGCTCACGAGTATGCACTTTCATGGTTGGAGGAAGGGTCTTAAAACAGGAATGTATTATTTAAGAACGCAAGCTGCTAGTGCCCCAATCAAATTCACTATTGATAGAACAGTATCTAAAACTGGTTCAGAAGAGAATCTCCTATTAACACCAAGAAGTGTGTCAAAGAAAAGAACTTATACTCCATTGGGAAGTCCAATACCTTTGAAAAGAAAGAACTTAAACCGCTTGACTCATGACTTTGAGACTTTCGAGGAGCTTCAAAAGACTGATGAATTACAAAATGAGACAGAGGAACCAACTAACTTTGACTTGACTCCATCAGCATTCTTGTCAGATAAGAGTAATAGCCCCAGCACTTATGATATTCACTCGAGCACGCCTTTGTCATGTAATATATCAGAACCTGGTAACTGTGAGAGTTGTTCAGGTTAGTCCTATGACAGAGCAAGATCACATATATATAGTTGTATATAGTATAAATCCAATAGTTTTGGGATTATTGGTATTGGCTGTACCTGATACAAACGATACTTACTGTTAGGACGGGTAATTAATATATGGGATGATAAGGGTTGTCAGCTGTCAGCACCGCCGGTGCTGATAAGAAAAAGTTGAGTATGTTAAAATGAAAACAATCACAAGCCCTTCACAGAAACAATTCGCCACTTGTCAATCAAAATCAAAAAAGATCCATGGACAATCAGGCTCAATTGAATTTAGTTGAGTCAGTTGTCTCGTACTTTTCCAATAATGTCTTTGACTTGAACAGCTTCAGACTTTCCTCAAAGCAGCACGGTTTATATAACGACCAAAATGATGAATCAAAGCACCTAAAATATTCCCCTGATAATCTATCTTGTTCTAAAAGCCCACCAAAATCTCATGAAACTGGGGGAACAACTCATTCGTTTGCGATATCAAATGGTCGCACAATTCTAGAACAACATCCTCCAATCTCTACATCTCCTTCTCATTCGTCATCGCTTTTACGCTCTCAGTCAGCTTGTCCAATAGATTTACCTTATTCTTGTAAGAATACCTCTTTTGTCGAGGACTCTTGTTGTTTTGAATATCCTGGAGGTGCCATTTTGCTAACTCAGTTTTGGGATTATAATCCAGCAACTGGTCCAAATGATTCCTTTACTTTACATGGTCTATGGCCTGATAATTGTGATGGTACATATGAGCAATTCTGTGATTATTCCTTGCAGATCAAGAATCCTGCTGAAATAGTTACTGGATTTGACCCTGACTTATTAACAGAGATGAGAAGAGTTTGGAAAGATTATAAGGGAAATGATGAGGATTTGTGGTATCATGAATATAATAAACATGGAACATGTTACACAACAATCAAACCGTCATGCTATGGGGATCTCTACAACTCAGCAGAACGTCAAGATGTATATGATTATTATAAGAAAGCCATTTCTTTAAATACCGAACTACCAACTTATGAATGGCTTGTTTCAGAAGGTATTGTTCCTTCTGAGACAGTCACATATACTTATGACCAAGTTTTGGGTGCTCTTAAGAAGAATTTTGGAGCCGAGCCTTACATTAAATGTGACACTAGAAATGCACTCCTTGAGGTTTGGTATTTTCATAACTTGAGGGGCTCCCTAGTTAATGGTGACTTTAATCGGATTGATACTTTAACAAAATCAAGATGTCCTTTGAAAGGTATCAAATTTTTACCTAAAACTCCTAGAAAATCGCCAATTGAAACTAAGACAAGACCACTATTGCCTAAACCAACGGATGGCTCAAACAGAGGTTTCCTAAAGTTGAGTAACCAGCCAGGTTGTTTAATAAAGAATGGGAACTGGTATACAACAGGAACATGTGCCACTTATGTTTTGATCCCGTTGTCTACTGGCTCATATCATTTGAAAAGCAATGCTGGTTATTGCACAATTGAAGATCGTGAATTTATCTGTTCTTCTAATGTTCGGGTCCCATTTGAATTCAATTATGATTCTGATGAAAAGATTTTGACTGCTAATGGTGAAGAATTTTGGAGTGCTGACTTTGTTCCTAGGGGTAAAAGAAGAACAGATATCCGATTGGGTAAAGAAGAAGGTTCCATAAACTTTAGATTAAAATGGTTGGTAGATAACCATATCTAGTAGTTCAAAAATATTAGCTTTTACATCAAAAGAACATCAGGTTCGTGATTGATTACCTTTATGACATTACAGTTACTACATCAAATGAGAAACCAAAAATATAATCAATTTAAATATTACTGAGTGATCTCTATATCACTCTTTTGAGTTGTAGTGAAATTAATCTCGGCTTGTTTGCTACTGGAACCATGTTCATGAAGTTCATAACTTTCAGCATCAGGATCATGTTCAGCTTCAAGAACTTCTTGAGTCAATTCTTCAGGAGATTCCGCGGGTAGCATAGCATTGACAATCATTCCCACAAGAGCACAGACACTGAATCCACTTTCTAAAACTAATTCAATGGCGGTTAAAAATCCCTCTAAACTATCATTATCACCTTTGTACGTGAAAACCTTGTTAAACCAAGTTGGAATTAAAGTGGCACCAAACCCAAATAATAAAGAGCAGGTTAAAATGAAACGATCTCTTCTTGTAAAAGAAGTTCTTCCAATGATTGCAATACCTGCAACTGTTACAGATGTGAATAAAAATGTTGTCATACCACCCAAGACAGCCTTTGGAATAGCAACCAAAGCAGCAGCAAACTTAGCAACAATACCCATCAAAATTAGCCAAAAGCAACACCAGTAACCGGCAGCTCTATTAGCACATTTAGTAATTGAGATGACACCATTATTTTGTGCAAATGTTGAAATTGGTGTAATAGTCATTAGGCATGCTAGCATCCCATTCAACCCATCAGCAAGAACACCACCTTGGATTCTAGACTCATATAATTCACCTGAGACTTCTAATCTACTAACGTCACAGGTAGCGGTGATATCACCAATTGCTTCCATCATAAGCACCACATAAGTTGCCAACATGGGTAGGACAATAGGACCATAAACAGTTAATTTGAAAGTATGAACCCAAAGGAAGTTCCCACTTGGGGCAGCATCAATGGAAGATCTATCAAAGTAATTACAAGCTGCTGCAACAATACAACCAGCTAGTAAACCTATAATAACAGCACAAGATTTCATGATTGGAGACCCAAATTTTTCACTTAAAATAATCGTAGCAATAACTAGGAAACCCAAACCAATGAATTGACCTGAACCCCATTCTAATGGATGAGGTGCAGTCGCACTAGGACAGAATTCAGAACTCATGCAACCTGCACCACCTAAGAAATCTTCAAACCCAGATTGAATTAAATTCACACCAATCATCAAGACAACAGGACCAGTAATTATAGGACCAAAAGCTCTTTGCAACATTTTTGGGGGTGAGAAAGATAATAAGATTTCAATCAATGCACATACACATCCTGTTCCTAGAATGGCACCGTAACCATCTGGGCATGGTAGTTTTGTTCCATCAGCAGCAGTTGGACAGAACCCAGTTGCATACATCTTTGGGAAAGCACTGTTAACAATAGTGATAGTGGCAAAACTTGTACCACCAACAGATAATAATCCAGTACCCAAATAATACTTTGTTCCTTTTATATGAAATCTTGTAATTTGAATAATAGTCAACAAACCAGAAGCGATTAAAGATGCAGAGACTAAATATTGAACGAGGTCATCACCAAGATTAGCAGCAGCACCAATGATTAATGGTGGTGTTATAACACCAGCCAACATGGACAAAGCATGTTGAAGACCCAGTAACATACCGAGGAAAATAGGCATTTCTGAGTCAAGGCCAAAGAATGGTTGGATTTTATCACCATTCTTTGTTAAGAACGGGATGTTTGGAGTAAAAAGATGGGCATAGTCATAATCACCTAGTAAACCGTGTCTTGTAGTGAGCTTATTCTTCACTTTTGTCCAGTATTCAGCTATATTTAGAACCTTCATTTTGTATGGGAGAAGTTATGGTTTGATACAAATTGAATTTAATAATTGATGCGACTTAAATGGTGCCAAACGGTCCTTTATATATCACAACGGGTAAAATACAATGGATATCTTGGTCTAGATACTCAAGTTATCAAAGCCGAATAATAAGTTTCGTTATCTCTGTCATCTTCGATATCTGCCAATTTCCCACAACACAATTGATTAGATCAGAATCCACAGCAAATAGGAAGTGGAAGACTGGGAAATTCCACCGGGTAAATAGATATAAAACGTGTGGAGGTTTCCAGTATGGAACTTGAGATTTGTGCAAGGACAATTTGATGTCAATAAGGATAACTCCATGATTTCATGATATCATTATGGGAGATCATTATCTTCAAGTTACCAGGATTTGAGCGGAAATTGGCCAATCGACCTGAGAATTCTGAATCTTCTCGGATCCCCGTACTACAAGAGATTGCAATTCCAGCAGTTGCCCGTTCTTTATTCTCTCAATACCCCCTTTCCCCCCGTTTCAGGCTGTTTCAGTGAGTTCCTTATCACAAAGCTGAGACCAGTTTTCCTGTTCGGCTATCGCCATCAATTAGAATTTTACGTAATAGCCTAAATTAGATAATCTTGAGGTAGGCAGAACATACTACGGTAATTTGCCAGAATAAAATAACCGATAAGCGTCTATATTATCTCGTTTCAATTTATTCATCACTTTGATCCATATATCTACCTGGTCCCATAAAACCATCTCCGTCACTCAGCCTGTTTTCGATGAAGGTTCATCAAATCTTAATAAATGAGAAGTCGTCAAACCATCCAGTGGTTCTCCAACTGCTTCTGATTCCTCAACATTGACACCAAAACCATCCCTTTGATTATTATGGTAGCTGCTTGCGGATATCAGTTTCTGATTTTCCCTCAGGAGATTAGCGTTATTCTGTTTATAACGACGTGATTCTATATAAACTTTATCAAAGTTGAATTCAAGGAAATTTATGAATTTCTTCAGTTCATCCACTTCATTTTGAAGTCTATTATTCTCTGAGACAAAATCTTTGTCTTTGATGGTATTGAATTGTCTATTATTTTTGTAAGACTCTAACTTGGACTCCAGCTTATCAATTTTCAGTCTCAGTCGGTTTATGTCATCTATTTGATTCTTTTCTTTAATAGATCTGTTTAGTGTGTCATTATCTCTCTTTTTGAGATCAAGGTTTCTGAAAGAATTAAATATGTCATCATTTGTTGTAAGACTGTTTCCTATTTTATAATCAGGTTGTAAATTTGGAGTTGATTCAAGTTTCAGAGCTTGAGACGCCCCAATACTGTCTGATTTCAACTCGTATTCTTTTTCTCTATATGCTGAATTACCATAAGGCTTCTGTGATTTCATTCCCTTTATTGGTGATGGATAAGGAGATTTTATGTTATCCATATATCTTTGTCTCTTTAGATCGTTCAGGCGTCTATCTAATGTATAGAGACTTTCATTCAATAATTTTTCATTCTCGTTTCCCGGTAAGGCTGACCTCGTACTTCTGATTCCATCATATGTTAAATCCCGGGCTGTCTTTTTTGGAGGGGAATATTTCTTCGAAGGTGATGAAGAACCATTCAAACCATAATTGGTTGAATCAACTAATGCCCGATTAACCAGTCTTTCCTTTGCTTTTCGGTTGCTAATTCTTATCTGGGTAAGAGTGGATAGGTCATCATCATATGATGGCTTGGATGTAGGGCTGAAATCCATTAACTTTGTTTGCAAAAACTACTGATGTTCAAATCGTTTTTGTGCTTTGGTGCCTATGCAGAATCAAAACAAATAAATAAACAAAGTGCAATTCGCGCCCATCCGAATTCCGCGAAAACATCCCAAGTCACGCGACCGGCGTTCGCAAACTTCAAAGTTCTAGAACATCATCGCGAAACCAGTTGTGTTTATTTTTGTCATTTGAAGGAATTTAAAATAACTTCTGGCAAAGGCTAATTTCACTTCTCTACACACTTAACCATACTCAGCTCACCACTTGCAACAGGCATTGACACTAAATCCTCGTTGTCATCTTGTGTGATAGACAAGTATTTTTGCACTCCAGTTTTGTTCGACTTTTGAAGTCTTTTTGTCATCATCACTATAGAAAGGAAACTTGATTAAAGAGTGTACAAGAAGGTTCGATTTGGCCATCAACCGCTTAAAAACTGATTCTGCCCATGACTTCCACAAGCACATCTCCATCCTCCTTACTGGGAGACACTAGTAATGGGTATTTTAACTTTAACGCTTCATCTGTTCAACAACCGACACAGAAACAAGAAATGAGCCAGTTTACATACCCGCCAAATCCTTCAAATGATACCAATACACAAAGTACAAACTTCCAGTTATTCAAACAGAACCTATTTAATGCTAGAGCCAAGAAACAGCAGCAATTAAACATACCCAAAATAAGAATTGCTCCTGTTTCTGATGGAATTGACGCAATAAAGCTCAGAGATACACCTAGTGAAGAAGCTAATCTTGAAAACAAACCCCAAGTTAACCCACTTGGAATGAATTCCTTTTATCAATCTAGTAAGTTCTTTGATGCTTCGACTTTCAACATTCAACCGATTCATGACCTTGAGGAATTTGAGCATATCCTCCATTTGTCGCCTTCAGAGGAAATAGCAATTATAGATTTGAGACCTTTCAATCAGTACAACATGTCAAGAATATCAGACTCGCTTAGCATATGTATCCCATCAACTTTGTTGAAGAGAAACTCTTTTAACCTATCAAACATTTTTAGAACAATGATTGGTGCACAAGAGCATATTTTAAAATCCAAGTTGACCAGCTCAAATCCTTTAAAAATTATATTCTATGACACAAGCTCGGTAATTGACCATTGTTCATTGCAGGTGTATCAGATTATCAAGAAATTTGAAGAGAAACTGACAGATTATAACAAGCCAATATCACTTTATATTATAAACCAAGGGTATACACTATTTACCAAAGATAAAGAACTTGGCTCTAAATATACCGATCAAAAAAGGTTCAAGCCTGTGAAATCTCCAGATCAAGCCTGTTTTTCTGAGTTTTTGCTACCGTCTGCGGACCCTACGTCATCATTTTTGATGTCTCTCAAGAGTAATCAAATGATCGTGAACAACTCTGATAAGACCATAGATTCAAAAATAAATCTACCGTCTTTAAGTCATACAGAGATGGAAAAATTGCCAACTTGGCTTAAGCCGTTCTCAAAAGATGATTGTATTGGTTCAGTTGTATCAAAGTTTAATAAGATTGAAAACTCTGAGAATCAAAGACTAAGTGCAAGTGTTTCTCTTTATAGACGAAAATCTTCATCAGGAAGAATAGGAACTGAAAGCTTCAATTGTTCTCCTGTTTCTCCAAATGCTGGAAGTTATCATTTGATTGGTCCTGAAAATGGTTTTAAAAATAGATACCCTAATATTTTACCTTATGAACATTCAAGAGTCAAGTTAGTTCCCTCACCTCTTCCTTCTGCATCATCAGTTTCTTCAAACACCTTCAGCAATTCAAAGATGGATAGTTTTTTTTTCCCACCAACTCCAAACCTGTCAATAACAGCTACGACTCCAACTCACGGAACAAATTCCAATGTTCATTCAGATTCCTCGCCATCACCAATTCTTAGTGCAGTTACAGCTAATACTGCAAGTACTTCAAGAAAGCCAAGTTTGTCAAATGCACTGGATGATTATTTTAATGCAAATTTCATTAGTGTACCACAAATCAATTCAAATTCACATTATATTGCAACACAAGCTCCTTTACCTTCTACAATTGATGATTTTTGGAAAGTGGTTTGGTATAATAATTCAGATGTTATTGTCAGCCTAACTAATCTGGATGAGTATGGTATGAAAAAATCTGATATATACTGGCATGATAGTGCACATGTTAAACTTTTAGAAGAAACAAAAAATTTCTCTGGATTGGAAGGATTAATTGTTCGTAAAATCCAACTTATGAAAAGAAACAAAGCTAAAGTGGTGCATCAATTACATTTCATGAATTGGCCTGATTATGGAACCGCAGATCCATCTAATATTCTTAAATTAATGGAAATCAAGGATAGCTTTGTCAAGGATAAATCTAACCCTATTGTTGTTCATTGTTCGGCCGGTTGTGGTCGTACAGGAACATTTATTGCCATAGATGTCATTCTCGAAGCATTCAAAAATAATTTCCTTCATGACAAACCAGAAACTGCTCAAAATGATATCATAAAAGACCCAACAACTATTGATATTTGGCAAACCAAAGAAGACCTCATCAATTTAACTGTGCAACAAATCAGAAAACAACGGATTCTAATGGTTCAAAGCTTAAAACAATTCATTTTATGTTATGAAACGATATTGTTTTATTTTTCAAAGTATGGTCAATGAGCCAATATCACAAGTTTTAATGAACTCGCGTTAGCTCGTTTGCACATAATAAAAAATGATGATTTAAAATTAACAGGACATGTTGAGCCTCAAGTATTATCTGTTGCTGTTAATGAGGAAGAAAAACATGTCGAATGTCTATAATGATCTAATGAAACAAAGTACAAAGAAAAAAAGGAAAAATTCAATTACTTGTAGAACACGCCACGTTTATTTGTAGACTTTCTTGTCGTATATATATGCAAAATTAACGCTTCGTCATCTTCTTAAGATGTTCTGTTATTTATTTATTTGAGTTAAAAAATAATTGAAATTCTCTAATGTATTATCATCAACCAAACCAACCACACTATTAAATCTTTGTTCACCCAAATGGTTTTTAAGATAATCAAAACTTGATTTGACAAATGATTTCATGTTCAGACGATGAACAGGATCTAATTCTTTAACAAGATTTTGAAATCTATTGAATTCACCATTAGCCTGAATAGTAAAATCATCATTATAGTGAAATTCGTATAAATAATTAGAATGATATGCCTCTATATCACCATCCTGAGACTCATTAATCTCTTCCAGTGTAGATATCCATAATGTCATCAAGGTTTTGAGATC
The DNA here is from genome assembly GCA_030562945.1 of Wickerhamomyces jianshihensis. Taxonomy (NCBI): domain Eukaryota; kingdom Fungi; phylum Ascomycota; class Saccharomycetes; order Phaffomycetales; family Wickerhamomycetaceae; genus Wickerhamomyces; species Wickerhamomyces jianshihensis. The sequence goes on from JAKUAH010000253.1 coordinate 20,376, forward strand.
TTTCACAAATACATGCTCACCTGTAGTTAATAAAGAAGTGAGGCCTAATACATGTATCTTTCGATCTCTTGGGCTTCCAACATTATTCTCCATTTTAGCATACCAAATAGTCATGAATTTATCCAGAATAGAATTGAATCCATTAACAGAAGCATATAAAAATTCGAATGCCTTCAAAAAGTTTTGTGGTAAATAATAAGATAGTCTTGCAACAACGAGTAAAAGTTTTGAAACCGTTAATGGCGATTGCTCATCATCGAGGATCATTTTAATTATGTTTGGTAGTAAATCTGATTCCATTAGAGTTGATAATAATTTGTTATAAGAATCATTATTGGAGTAAGATTGAAGAATAATAATCTCAATTGTGGAAATCAAAATATCTAAAGAATCATCTCTCATTTGAGGAATATATTTAGCAAATATCTTCAAGATATTAATAAAAAAATCATTTGTAGTTCTATCTATCACCAAGTTTGGAATCAGAATTGAATAACTTCTGAAAATTTCCAAGATTAAAGGTAAGATTTCTGTTTGATGTAACAATGAATCAGTATAAAGTTCACTCAAGTCTTGTAATAAAGTATTATTTGATTCAATTGATTGGTTTGATGGATAAAATTGTAAAATTGAAAGCCATAGTTCAAACCCATCTTCAGCTAATAACGAATGGAATTCACTTTTTTGAGAACAACAAACTCTTATGAGAGGTAGAACAATGTCCCAGGCCAAGTTTGAATTTTGATCTAATGAAATAATAAGATATTTTAAAATTCTTAGTAAACTAGTTTTCAAAATCATTTCATTTGAATTATTTGAAGAATCCCAGAATTTTGGAACAATAGAAAGTAATTGATCAAGTTCTTCAATGGAAATTAAAGGTCTTGTTCTATTGATAAGATCTCCAATAGTATCTAATAAGAATAATTTGGATTCAGTTAATTTTAATTGAGTCAAAAATAGTAAAAAACTTTGAATAAAATCTTTGAGATATGGTTTAAAGTCTTCTTTCTTGAATTCCCAGTCCTTAATAATTGAACGAAGTGCTTGAACAGCTGTTAATCTAACCACTATATCATTGATTTCATTATTTTGATCCCAAAAATTTAGTAACATTTTATAAATATTTTGTAAATTCTCGGAATTGATCACATTCAAACCAATCCATTCATTTATCATAAGACATACACGTCTCTTAATCAATTTATTTTCAATAAGATCATTTTTCAAAGCTTCAGGGATAAATACTGTACTTAATAGGTTATTGAAGTCTATAACATCATAAATTGAGTTAGCACTGAGTTGAAAAATTGAAAAAATTGAATCTTTAATCAAAATATTTCGTACTGAAAGGTCTTGATAGTTTGATAATTCATTTTGGACTTTATTTAAAATATGAGGAACTAATAAATCCTTGAAATCATTGATCAAATCTTGAAAAAAGTTTTCAGCACATTGCCTTATTTGATATTCATAATTAGAGTTTACTTCGTCATTAGCCCATTCTTCAGATTCATTTACCCACGATTCTAAGTCTGATGGTCTTAATTTAATATAATAATCAGTCATTAAATCAGTTAATGAAATAATTAAACGTTCAGAAAAGAATTCATTTGTCAAAAATGTGATGGCAGTTTGAATTTCAGCTTTATTAGACTTAGATTTCAAAGTTAAAATGGATCCTTTTTTGAATAAAAAGTTGATTAAATATTTAAATGTTAATAGTGATTTGATACCTAAGAATTCCCATAATCCACCAACTTCATCTTCACCATCACTATTATATATTAATGAAGCCTTTTCCTGAATTATGACAAGAAGTGTATTGAATATTTGTTTAGAACAGGGTAAAAGAATCAAATTTGTAGGATTGGATTTAGCCAATAATTCATAAATTTTTGCATATCTTCTAATATATTTCTCCAAGATTTCAGAAGGAGCATATTTCTCATAATTTTCCAATAATAATTGGAAATGGTTGACAGATAGTGATAAGAAATCAACAATCTCTTGAGAATGATTTGGATTATCATAAACGTCAATAATAATTCTCTTTAAAACTTTTAATGCAAGGTAACCAATCTCAATGACACCAAAATCCAAGGTTTCTAACCATTCATTAAAGAATTTTGTATATATTTTAATCAAAGATGGAACAATTATTGGTAATTTACTTTGTAAAGCAGGTCTTGTTTTTCCAATTTTAGCCATTGCAAGGTTTTTAATCAATTGATTTAATATAAGTAATAAATTGTGAATTTTGACATTATTTTCTTCAGATACAGCTCTTTGTAAGATGGTTTCCAAATGATCAAATAGTAGAGGCCATTCTGTTGGGAAATCAAAACGACATATTCTAGAAATTGCTTGTGAATTCTGTATAGCTAACTGTTTATTAGGTTCATCAATTAGATCGAACAAATGCTCTTTGATTTGAATCTTTTCTTCATTCAGAATTGCATGCTGTCTTGAGGACCTCCAATACTTATCAGTTCCATTTTTAAATGTTATAATAGCCAACCATCTGATTTGTAAGTTTACTGATAAATCAGTGTAAATTGATTGTAGCAAGTAATGATATCCTGGTGTAGTTTCCCATTCCTTCAGCTTATTTTCTGCCAGTTTCTGAATAGCTCCACGTTCGGAACCGCTCGCCTGTTCAAGTACAGTGGTCAATGTACCTCGGTCGAGGGACATTCTTCCAGAATTGATGTTATTTGAGCTTATTCGTAAAGAGAGATGCGATTTGATTTGGCTATTTCGTGATGGTTTTTTTTACCGCCGTATTTTTTCTTAATTTGCTAAGACCAAAAATTACGCGAGGGTTTAGGGAGAAATGTGCTGAAATTTACGCTGGATCTCATCTTAAAAACTATATTCAATATTAACGCACTATTTCCATCTATGAGCCTCATCTCCACCTTCCCATGAACGTTCACTGTATCCTAAGTCTTGCTTCACTCTCTTCACTGTATCTACATCACCAGTGTTCTTACTCAAATTATCACTAATTTTAACAGCAGGAAATCCATTGGACTCAGATAGTTTGATAACAATATTCAATGGTTCAGAGACTTCACCTGTTGATACACTTTTGAAGTCATTAGTTAAGTTTGTTCCTATTCCAAATACAGATTTTAGTCCAACCTCATCTGCTTTTTTTTTGTACAAGATAGATTTCTCAACATTTAGAGAATCGGAGAAACATATGACTTTAGAGAATCTTTCATAACCCAATTGTTGATAATGTGTTGCAATCTTTTCAGCATATAAAAGAGGATCACCAGAGTCTTGTCTAACACCAGTATAGTAATCGGAGTAAGGCTTTTGAAATATTTTGAGGAAATCTTCTGTACCAAATGTATCAGTAAGTGCCAGCCCAGCATTTTGTGGTCCAAATGTACTGACCCAATACTCAATTGCTTTCAAGTTGGCATTTTTGTAATCTTGGGTTATAGCTGCAATTCCCATAAACCATTCATGTGCGATTGTACCAATTGGCCTTAAACCATATTCTTTGGCTAATAAAACATTCGAAGTACCAGAAAATAGCTTTGCAGAATCATCTTTAATAGTTGAAACATAGTCAACAATTGCCTTTATGACAACTTCTTGTACTTCAAATGATCTTCTTCTTCTAGTACCAAATTCTGAGAAAGAAACACCAGCTTTGATGAGTTCCTGAGCTTTATATTGTGCCTTTTCAGCTTGTCCTTCAAGATTCCAATCAGTATCAACAAATTTGAAATATGCTTCAGAGATCAGAGCTAACAATGGTATTTCATATAAGATTGTATCTTTCCATAAACCGGAGACTTTTAAATCCAAACCTCCTTCATTATCCACAACAATGGAGACTTGATCTGTTGGGTATAATTTGAAATCTTTTAGATAATCAAGGAATTCCACAGGCAGGTATCCCACCGTAGTTTGTAAGTAATCAATTTCATCTTTAGTGAATCTCAAGTCTGCCAAAAGATTGATTTGTTCCTTTAGCCACTCAAGAGCTTCTTTATTTAGTTTCTTCAAAGGCGTTCTATTGGTGAAGGAGTAGGTCACATGAGCACTCGGGAAGTTCTTGTGGACAGCTGCGTGCATCGAGATCTTGTACAGATCAGTGTCCAGAAGAGATTTAATAATTGCCATTTCTCTCTCTTTGTTTAGTCTTTTCTGCAATTAATTTTTGATTTCCAGTTGTTTTTGTAGTTTTAAATATTTCTATCAAAATTTAAAAGCTGATATGGGAAAGAGTCATCGGTGACTGGCGAAAGAGGCTTATACCAGTTACAGTAAAAACAGGTGTCGACCACAATGATTTAGAATTGAGCACTACAATCAATCGATACCATAGCTATTCCCTGAGTCATTTAGTAGCTTCCTAAACTGTTTAGCTCTACTGAACTCAGTAAATCATTGAATTATCTAAGCCTATTTAGCAACAATCTTGAGCTCAACTTTCAAGAAAGTATTTGGGAAACCAACAATCATAGCGCTACTAGCTGGTTGGCTGGTGAAGTATTTGGCATAGACTTTGTTTCAAATCGCAAACTCAGTTTGAGACTCAACATTTTATGGAATGATGTTGGTGTTTAGATCAGTCCCAATAGCGCCTGAGATGAAGGCTAACCCGTTACTTTTGTAAGCTTTGACTGGATCCCAAGATACTTTCTATGGCATTTCTTATACCTCTCAACTTCCTTATCCATCTTGCTCCAATGGCTGAGTGAGTGAGTGAGAGAGATTAAAAGGGATATTTATACTCATTTACACTATAATTTGGGAGATGTCTATACAAGCATTCCAGAGATCGTTATAGTGGTACCGAATTTTGCCAAACTTTACGATAATTGCAAAAATATTACACAAATAAAAAGATCAAAATAAAATACAATTAAACTCTAAACACTTAAAATCTGGAATCGTCACTATGCAAAGAAGCACTCTTAGAAAATCCAACCGATAAAAGTTTCGTAAAACCAGGCAACATCCTTCTTCCCATTTCTTAGTTGTTCCTTTCTTTCTTCTTCCTGAATTTTACCCATCTCTTCCTCGTCATCTATAACATGTTTCATAGTCACCAAGTCAACCTCTTCAGGGTTTCTCATTTTGGACTTCATGATCAATTTGTATCCAACATATGAAAAGACATAAACTGGAATACCAATGTAACCAGTTATGAATGATTTATAATTGAATCCATTAATGAATACTGTAAAGTTCTTGAGCAGAGCGACAAGGGTACATAATACCAAAGCTACCCAAGGACCCCATGGTTGGAATGGTGCACTATAAGCCAATGTGTCTTTGGAGATGTTTTGGGCCTTTAATGCTCTTGTGAAGCAAATGTATGTGATCAAAATAGAAATCCAAGTTAATAATCCAAATATAGAAACACAATTAACAAAATATCCAAAGACAGTAGAAGAAGCTGAAGAGACACTCATATAACCTAAACCACAGAAACAAGTTGCAAAACCCAATGCATAATAAGGAATACCATACTTGTTTGTCTTTGCAAAGATCTTTGGTGCATTACCATTACAAGCAAGTCCATATAAGGTTCTTGATGCAATATATAAATCAGAGTTAGCAGCAGAAATAATGAAAATCAAAATACAACCGTTAATTATATGATCTAGCTTACCAATTTTAGCATTTTTTATAGCAACAACAAATGGAGAGGCATTGGCAGATGTAGAAGCTTTTGTAGCATTGATCAATAATTTATCATTATAAGGAACACATAATCCTAATAGAAAGACTGAAAGGACGTAAAAGACCATAATTCTGTAGAAGGTCAATTTAATTGCTCTTGGGACATTTCTTCTAGGATTTTCAGCTTCTGCAACAGTAATACCAACCAACTCTGTACCTGAATAAGCAAAGACAGCAGTAACTAAGACATTAACAAAAGAAACAAATTTACCCTTTGCTGGGTTAGCAATCCCCGCATAAGGTTTAAAAGCGCCCGGATCTTTCCAATATCTAAAACCTAAACGATCATGAGTTGGACCACCACCTAACATGATAACAAATAGTAAAATGATTAATCCAATAACTATCAATACTTTCAAACAACTTAACCAAAATTCAAATTCTCCAAAGATCTTAACACCAAAGATATTTATAACCAAAATCAAAATTATAAGAATTGTTATCCAAACACCAGGATTAACAACATCTCGTGATACCCAATATTGCATAACTAAAGCACCTGCAACGATTTGATTTGGAGTGACAATCAAATATTTACATAAATAACAATAACCAACAGCAAACCCTAAAGCAGGATCAGCATATCTATTAGCATAACCTGCAAATCCAGCATTTTCAGGAATAAAAGTTGCAATTTCACCTAAACAACACATTACAATGTAAACCAAGAACCCAATAAATGCATAACCAATAAATAAAGAAGCAGGACCAGATGAACTAAGAGCAGAACCAGAACCGATTAATAAACCGGTACCTAAGGACCCACCAATAGCAATCATTGAAACATGTCTTGCCTTTAAGTTTTTTTTCAATCTATAACCTTCATGATTTCCAATCAAATCAGCTTCTTGGATTGTTTCTAATGGTTTTAAATTTTTCTCTACATCCTGATTGAAGTCATAGTCTGATGTTGATGTGAGGATAGAGTTACTCAATGATTTCTTTATATCATTTGATTGTTCCATTCTCTAATAGTCTGGATATCTTTCTTGTAATCAGCTTATATGAGAATAAAAGCAAGAGTAAGAGTTAGAGGAAACAGAAATGGAAATTGGCAATTGGTAATTGGGTGGGTAATCACGGTGTTATATATATAGACATATCTATCACTGCATATATATAAATATAACACCAATGTAGAGAGGCTTACAGTGATATGACCCCAATCGAAGAGCGGCTATTGGAGTGGGTCGTGAGAGTGGAGTAATGGAATAGCATGAGCACTGATCAGCGTACGGCTTCCCTGTCCTCCAACAGCAGAGCGCTAAATAGAGAGATAGTCACTATCTTTGGAGTCCAAGGCACCAATTTCCCGTAAATTTAAGGGTCTCTTTGTGGTTTCTCACGTTTCTCAGCCAAAAAGAGAAAGTCCGTTCGCTGTCACTATCCCAACTTTTTTTTTTAACTTGAGCGCAAATTTCAAAGTGCCGCGCCAAGAAAGTTCAAAGGGGAGAGTCTGCTTATCTAAAGAGTTTGCGGAATTTGAGTTATTTGGCCAGTTTCTCATAATAATCAATCTTCAACGAGTGTATCAATTTCTCCCTCTTTTCTGATATTTTCAGCATCTCAACCTCAATTCTTCTTATTTTAGAATCTGTATCATCATTAATCATAGACTGCCAACCATTATGTTTCAGGCACTTCTTCTTCTCCTTCAAACACACATCGGGCTTTATCTCTAAGCCATCTTCATCTTCTAGCAATTGTAGATATGCCGTAGCAAGTGACTTGGCATCGCTGCTAGAAAGATCTTCCTCTTTCATATCCATTGTGAGTTTCCCATTGCGGAAAATGTTATCATATCCACATATATCAATCTTTTTCACCTTCTTCTTAGAATTCGATGAGCTTGATAAGGAGGTATCCAGTTGCTTAACAGCTTCATTTAATTTCTCAAGATTCTCTCTAGTCTTGATAAGAATTCTTTTCTTTTTAATCTCTAAATCTCTTGACATCTTCAATTCAATCTTCTTATCAATCAGTTTCTTTACTTGTGGATAATCATCATAACTATCATCCAATTGTGGATCAGGTAAATTATCTCCTATTTGTCTGAATCTATCAAAAGATGAAGCAAATTTCACTATTTCATTAAGTTTCTTTGCTTCTAAGCTATCTTTTGTATTTATTCTATTATTTTGAGAAGATGCGTTCCCCAAAACAGATTTCAAATATTGTAAACCATGATCTTTTGAACAATATTTAGACTCATTTCCTGATATTGGCTTGAAACAACTACTCAATCGACACTTTCTCTTCCATAACGTATTTCCTTTGTTTTCTAACTCACAATATGGACAAAAATATTGTGCGACAAGATATTGATACTTTGATGGAACCTTTACACATCTGAAATGATACCAATCATCACATCCATCACATCCAATCATCAGTTCACCATTGTCTGGTCCTCGACATAAGCAAAAGACCTCATCACCATCTAAATCCACAGAACTTGTGGGTCTCTTTGCTAATTTCCCTAATTTAGGATGTATTAAAAAGTTGGACGGTACAGGTGTTGTTGAACTTGATGTCTTTTTATTCGGTTTCTTCCTTTGCGGTTTCTCTATTGGTGAGCTTTCTCGTGTCATCTCAGTAGATTGGGCTCTCACATTTGCATTTTCACTCATGTTTTAGTTCACTATTAAGATATTAAAAACAATCTAATCTTAAATTCTGCAGATCTAATAAAGAAAATACCTCCGAAATTTATAAGGACTTGAAACTGATTTCCTTAAAATACCTTTTAGTTAGTTGGCTCTGTTTTTGTTTTTAATAAATATACTTCACCTATTCGCGAATAACACGAGTTCGCGATCTTAAACGGTTGTACAAACAGATAAACAACAGTTTTTAGTATTGCGAGTGGATATTCCTATTGTTTTAAAGGCAACCAGACCACTAACATACTATGCCTCACCAACAGGAGACAGCTTTTGGTACAAAGAATGATTCTATTACTGGAGAACTACACGCTGTTCTTCCGCAGCCTGTTGAGTTAGATGACACTGGGAGTAGTAATCAACAGCCAATCATTGGCCCAAATTATAAGCGACTTTCAACAATAGCAAGTCTTCTATACCAAACCCAAAAATATTCATCAATAAGCTTCAGTATATTCACATTATTACATGGTGCTACTGTTCTGGTTGCGCCATGCGTTTCTGTTTCATTAGCGGAAGAGCTTTTATCTATTACAAGAACTATATATCAAGCACCTGGAATTGAAGAAATATTAGTTTGGGGAAGTTTAGGAATTCATGTTCTTTCTGGAATTACCCTAAGATTAATAAGAAATATTCAATATAGAATGAAATATGGTCAATCAAAGAAAGAACACAGAAAATCAAAGAAATCTGAATTGGATCGCTCATTAAGTATAAAAGCTATTAGTGTTGATCCTGATGGAAGAATCAATGTCAATGATGATAAACAAGTTGGATTAGCTGGTGGTGTAACAAATATTATCGGGTTAGGAACAAAGAAAAGTTTCTCATATAGAAAGTTTGGCATGTCTCCTTTACAAGTTTCAGGATACATCCTAATTCCATTCTTAACCTATCACATCTTTCAAACAAGACTTGTCCCACTACTATTTGAAGGTGATAGTAGCTATGTAAACTTTGAATTCATCTCATATATCTTTAATGATCAATTGCATGCTTTGTGGGGTCCTATAATGAATTGGATAATTTATCCTTCACTTACTGTGCTTTCAGTATATCATAATATTTATGGTTTATTAAGATGGTTTAATGTGAAAAACTTGAATTGGAGAAAAATCGGTGCTATGGGTATCAATATCCTCATTGTATCTGGTATTTGGAGTATATACCAAATTTCAAGAATAGATACAACCTCAACCATGGCATTTGTTCTAAAAAAATTTGACAAGTATTTGGATAGTTTTTACTTCTTGAGATTTTAATGATTTCTTTAGAAGAATCAATTTACAAAGATTAGCTAAATAATGCTAAGGAACAGAAAAAATTGAAGAATGAACGCTAATTAACATTTTATTGGAAATCGCTTCATACACACAAATCACCGAAACGTGGATTACTAAGTGCCCTAGTTTAAAATAATACAGAGACAGTCACAAATACACGTGCATAAATATTCATATATAATTAAAAAAAATCATAAAACTATCATTATAAAACGTCAATATAATCATAATTAGCGCCATTTACCAGTAACTTCATGTAAATTCGGATTAGGTTTTTTGTAGGAAGCCTTATTTCTTTGAATTGCTAAAATTCCATCAATTTTTGAAGATACAAGTTCAAGTAGCTCTTTACGTTGTTGCAATTCAATGTGCTTCTTTATTTTTGGATCTTCCTTCGCAAATATTTCAATTTGTTCTTCATTTAAATTTAAATTCAACTTATTATCTAATTCTCTTGGAAATTTGTAAAAGAAATCAGTAAGCAATTCAACATTCAAAAATAAAACAGCTGTTGTAGTTAATTTTTCATTAACAGCACTCAAAAAGATTTCAGGACATTTGAATTTATTATCTTTTGACTTACAAGGTCCTGATTTTAATGCCTTTAATCTTAATCCTAAAATTGTAGCTCTGTCTCTTAGAAATATAGCCTCACGACCTCTTCTCAATAAAGCAGTAGAAAAACCAATCGTTTCTTCCGTAGATTTTCCCCCATCCTCTAAATATTTCATAACTTGAGTCAACTTTCTACCACCTATTGAATTTTTCAATGATGATAATGCATCATTCACTTGACTCATTTCCTCTTTCAAAAGATGAATTGTATGCTCTTTTGAAGTGGTCCATTCACGATCATCAACATCAACTTCATATTTGTAAGGTTTAATACAATTCTCAACTTGATCAGCAGTGGAAAAATATCTCAAGTTTAAAACATTTTGAGCTGCTTCTTTCACTGCTTCTTTTGCCATAGGATGATTTTTTAATTGAGTTCGATCAGCAATATTTTCAACTTCTGAAAGAATAGCATTTGTAATCAATGAGGTTGATAACCTTCCTATTCCTAATTTAGTCAAAGATGAACTAATAAGATCAAGTTTTTTCGACCAAAATGGATCTTCTTTCTTCAAGTCATTTAATTCAATCAATTTTTCAATTAATACTTTGGTCTCAGCATCCTTATCAGTTGGCTTGTTCCAATATCTGGCCGCAAGTAAATCTAATATTTGTTGGTCTAATTCATTTCTTAATATATATTTCAATTCTGATCTTCCAAAGTGTTCATTAAATTCCTTAATTGCAAGTTTTAGTGCATCCACATTCTCAGCTAGATAGGTCTTTGGGGTTAATTGTCTATCGTTAAACTCCACTTTAAATTGATATGAAGTTTCATCAAGTTCTTGTTGAACTATTTTGGCAGTAGGTTGTAAAGATAAAGACATTGTTCTCTCCAAGACTTTTATTAATTTTTTTTTCAAAGTTTTAGTTGAAACATTACAATCTTTGAACTCTGATTTATTAGCTTTGAGAAATTGGTATTCAAAATTCTGTTGAGCAACAAATGTATCATGCCCACTAGTTTTTCTGAATAAAGATTTAGAAGGAGATTTAGTGATAACACCAACATATCCCATTCTTAAAGGATATTTTTTATTCAAAAGTATGTCTCTTGCAATTGAAGGATCAACCAAGTCTAACTTCGTTATGACACCAATTGTTCTTTCACCCTTTGGATCAGCAATTCTTGATGCTCGAAGAGCTGAACTATTAGCTAAATCAACGTCAGCTGAAGAGATTGCCAGAATCACATTTGGACTTTCCAAATATTTATCACATAATTCACGAATTTTTTGTTTTAAAATTGGAGGTTGATCAGCAGCTTCAACTTGAATATATCCAGGTAGATCAACTAATGATAAGTCAGGTATGGTTGGTGATCTTATGGTTAATTGAATGGGTTCATTGGAAATAGCATCAGTCTCTGGAACAGCCATGTTCAGGTCAAACAAAATCTTTTGAACTTCAGAAAAATCTGTCATATTATAAATCTTTAAAGCTGGAAAGTCTGCAGTCTCTGCTGCTGTGTTCGGTGTGTTCACCAATGTCAATTCAATAGGTCTTCTAGTAACCATATTTGAACCTTTTGGTAAAAACTCTTGACCAACAATTGATTCTAAAACAGATGATTTACCTGATGATTGTGATCCAATAACTACGATAGAAGGAAGCTTAAGAGTGTCTGATGATCTGTCAATTTCTTGAAGTAAAGCCCTAATTTCAATCATTTGCTTTGTTAAACTCAAGATCTGATCATCTAGATCATCTTCATCATTCCCAATATCTTCTTCTTCTTCCTCCTGTTCTATTACCTGTTCTTCTTCTTCAAGCTGTTGTTCTTCATCTGTGGATAATCCTGCAACAACCGCAGCTGTACCAACTGTAGCAGCACTATCATTTCCATCACCGCCATCAGAACCTTGTCCTGAGCCCCCTGAATTTAGACCATTAAGAAAATCGCGTGTTTTATCAAGTGCATTCTCACCTAAATCCTTTAATTTTGATAGTTTGTCTGTTGTATAACTTGAAGCCTCCTCAACTTTATATGCAACATAGCTTCCAGCAGCTGCAAGCCCTCCACCCAAATAAGCAGGCAGCTTGACCGCCTTTCCCACATACTTTGGGATTGAGGTAAATGAAAAATTTCTTTGCAAAGCTAAGTTACTTTTCATCAGTTGAGATCGTGGCGAAGACATTAACCAAGGCGAATATGACAAGAATCTTCTATTGACCCTGTTCAGCATCGAATAGTTATTTCTCATTACGAAAGGAAACTTGTGCAGAAAAAAAGGGTGTACCTTCTGAGACACTGCCGTCAGAGGTGACACGCCCAGTGTCGGTCTCATTTGCGCCTGATTAAAACTATGGACAGCTAAAGATGAACAACAAAATATTGCTTTTAAATTTTAAATAGTGGCGATACTTTTAAGTAGATGTTGGTGTATGGGTGTTCCGATCTCTTACGTTAACATAACAATACAATATGAGACTCTAAAATTAAAACGATTTGCAATATACAAATTATGAAGGAGTTATGATAGAAAACAAGAGAGTACACTTGTTATAAGGTTGTTTTAGATGTTTGGCTGTTTGTTTTTTTTTTGCATTTTCCCCATTTAAAATTCATAGTCAGTCAAACTGTTTAAACTAGCGTTTGTAAATAGGAGTATTAAATTCATTAAATTCATTTCTTTGATTCTTCAGCTGGTTAGCCTCTGACTGGGTTTTTCTTTAACAAAGCTTCCACCTTAATCTATGTGGTCCTTCTTCTCTAGAGGGTTATAACGCAGGAACTTTTCAATTAAATCAACATGTGTTAGCACCATTCTTCTACAACAGTATCTCTTCAATTTAAGTTTATCTAAGGCATCACCTTCAGAGGTTTCTTCATCCTCAAGAAGTTCTAGGTAGGCCTCCCATTTGTCACCGACAACCTATGAGTTTATTGTTAGTGTCCATCCCCACTATCTAGGAAAAGCCTTATGTATCGGAACCATGGTAATCTCATTAGCTTCTGAAGAGAGCTGAGATCCAGTAACGGAATTCCAAGATAAATAACAAAGGCAAGAAATCTGGTATGACACATACTTTACCACAAGAGAAACAACGAACAGGAATGATCATATTGTGCACCAGCGCTTTACTTCCCAGTTATCTCACGCCAAAACAAAATCTTCCTTTTGAAAAAATTTATTTGGCAATTCGCGAACTGTCTGGAAATCTTACGTAAGCCGGCCGGGTGATCTTTTGCCTTTTATTTTTTACTAAAAATTTGCGATGAGCTTTTGCACAGAGAAACAGTGACAAAGAGCAGTTTCTCAGCAGTTTCTCAGCAGTTTCCAAAGAATGAGCGAGTACAGAGTATCACAGGCTGGTGGTGGTAAGACTATTCCTAATGGAGCCCTGTTCTCTAGAGATGGTCGTCACTATATCGTCCCTTTCAACAATCAACTCAGAGTGTATTTCATTACAACAAGACAATGTATCAGATCACTAAAATTTAATGAGGATAATGAAATCAACTTTGATAATCTCGTCACCTTAAAAGAAGACTTGAATGATGCCAACACAGTGTGGGCATTCAACCAAGATGGTCAAGTTCTTATTATCAACTGGAAAGAAAAGGGCTTCAATCCAGTATTGAAAAGGTTACAATTGGCAAAATCTCAGGATGATTCAATCTTAAAAGTTGTCCAATTCAATAATGATTCAATCGTTGCTATTACAGGAAAGAATTCACCAAAAGCACATACCAGAAATATCATCCAATACAATCTAAATAGCTCATCTCAAAGTTTTGAAGATCCTATTGTCCTAACTTCAATCAAAAATGTTACTCACCTCAACGTGTCAAATGATTCCACCAAAATAGCATTCTTCTCACAATCAAATGAATCAAAAACGATCACTATAGTTGATTTGAATGATACTTCAAACTCAAGAACAAATGTATTTGGGTATAAATCTCCAGTCACATCATTAGCCGTTTCTGATGATTCTGTTGTTGCTGTTGGTACTCTTATTGGTGTTATTCACCTCATTTATGAGAGCACAACTAGATTATTAAAATGGCATATTGATCAAGTCAAATCATTAGCTTTTTCCCAAGATTCCAACTATTTGCTATCAGGTGGTTTGGAGAAAGTTTTAGTCTTTTGGCAACTAGATACAGAGAAACAGCAATTCTTACCTAGATTAAATGGTGAAATTGTAAACATCAATAACCAAATTGAAGAATATTATACATTGACCTTAAAATTAGATAACCAAGATAATTATGAAATTCTGGTATTATCAAGTTTGGACTTACAATCAAGATTAGTTGTTAGTGGTCCAAGACAGATCTTACATAGTGATATTTCAAATTTGAAGAAACTAGTCAAAAACTTTCAAAAGGAGAAGGAAACCAATGTCTCCAAGCTCAAATATGATTTCACAAGTTCTTTTAAGATACATCCTGTTACAAAGCAGCTATATTTCATAAATGGATCCAACCTTCAAGTTTTTGATTTCTTCAAGAGTGAACAAGGTTATGTACAAAAAATTACAGACACTCTCCAGATTGGTAAAGTGAGATCAGAAAACAAACTTTTGGACCCAAATATTAAGCAATTTGCATTCACAAATGATGGTAAATGGCTTGCTACCACTGAAGAACATCATCATGGTGAAATTGACGATCTATTATCAAAGAATGATCATACATATGTTTTAAAAATCTGGAAATCAAATGAAATTCAGCAAGCTAAAGGTACCCAAGCTAACGAACCACAAGTGAGTAACTATTGGGAATTAGTCACAAAGATCATAAACCCACATGGAGAAAAAACTCCTGTTCTTTCCCTTCTTCAGGCCCCATCATCCTTCTATAAAGGTATTGGTTTCATAACTGCTGATAACAACGGGGGTGTTAGATTATGGAGACCAACTGTCAAAGATGGGGGATGGTCCTTAAGAAAATTAAAGCCTTCCACTGGGATTGTTTCAAATAATGTGAGCTTGACTTGGTCATTGGATTCAAGTTTAATCTTTCTAGGTTTTGACACAACTATAACTGTGGTTGATAGTGAGACATTTGAAGAAATTGAATCACCTGAAACTCAAATATTGACTACCATTTCTGAATCTAAGATAAGGTTCTTGGAAATTGTTGATAACAATTTGATTATTTTAACCAAGACTTCTTTGAAATCAATTGATCTATTAACTATGAAGCAAAATGGATTATTCTTGAAAGTTAATTCTCCAAGAGAAGCTGAAAATTTGATCACTGTTGATCATCAAAGAAATTTGGTGGTTTTAGCAGTGAATTATTTCAATTTGGATCAAAAGAAACCAACATCAAAGATTTTTGTTTTCAAGCCAACATCAAACACACCATTATCATCAATTGATTACCCAGATTATATCTCATCTATTAACTGGAGTTCTCAAAATGAGTTTACTTTCATTGATATAAACTCCAAAATCTGCACATTATCAAACTCTAAATTGATTCAAGATGATATCACCTCTTCAACAGACCACGCTCAAGAAATGAGCATTCTATTAAAGGAAGCACAATCTACCTCAACTATTTACAAACAAACTTCTACCAAAGATAACTCTGAAGAACTTAATGGGACTAAAGCTTTGGATGTTAATTCCTTCAGTAGGTTATTTGAAAGTATTGATGGTATAAAGATTGAAACTTTGTTTGAACGTGTTGTGCAGATTGTTAACTAGAGTTGCATATGCTATAAACAAAATATAATCAGAACATTATTTGTTGAATATTGGTTAACACGTAGCACCTGTCAAAGTTTCCTTTCAAAGTTTGTAAGAAATTGATATATCTGAATTGATACATCTGGAAAATTACGTAAATCCTCTAAACTGTCATATATATATATATATTAAAATTCAATGTCTAATTCAGAATAAGTCAAGTAAATCTTTTGGAATACCATTGTTAACTGAAAGAGGTTGACTGGTGGCAGAAGTACTATTGCCATTTGATGATTGAATATTTGATGAACTAAAAAGATCATTCAATTCATCCAGAATATTGACCGATCCTGTCTCTTCATCTTCTTTAGTATTATCATCATTGAAATCTAATAAATTTTCATCATTTTGTAAAGTTAAGTGTATATCTTTGATTTTTGTAATTTGAATATTCTTTGAATTTTTAGAGACTCCTGTCGTGAATAAAACAGAATTCAATGACGAAATTTCCTTTAATAAAACTTCCAATAGTTCTGGTTGGAACTCTGGAATTGTGGTTTCTATTTTATTCAGTCTTGTCAATATCAATTTCTGTAACTCGCTCGAATCATCCAAAGATAAGATTCTCCAATATAGATATATTTGATCTCTAATTTCCACGTTTTCAACTGAGTCAACATTGTTGAAAATTTTGGCTAATAATGGTTTTAGTTTACCATGTTTCACATTCAATTTCACTAGTGAATTAACTAAACTTGATTGGATATTTGTATCATAATCGCTGAAATTTTCGACATATTCAGTCAGAATTGAATCATATCCAGAAGCTTGGAATTCACCTAAAATCCAGATGAAACTGGCAATTGCATCTGGATCCACCAATTTATCTTGTATGTTGGTTATTGTAGGGACGATTATGGAAGCTTTCTCAGGATAAGCTCTCAAAATATCTCTTAGTGCAATCACAACTTCATTATATAGTTCTCTCTCTTCTAATAATCTAACAAGGTAATCAATTGATCTATCATGGTATTTGGATAATTTAATACCTACTTGACCAATTGCTTTCACTGCTCTTCTAACAAACTCAACATCAAACTCAAATCCATACTCCTTCAACTCATTAAGAATTAGACCACCATTTTGTTCTGTTGCTAATCTAACAATTATCTCAAGTTTTTCAAGCTTTAAATACAATGGATCATTATATTTTACAAAAAATACCTTATAATAGCTTGTTAATACCTTTGGGTATTTTTCAATAATAATCCTAATATTTCTTAAAGCAACATATTGAACTTCTGGCGGCGTAGATATAAGCGAAACTAATGGTGCAGCTAGCTTCTTCAAGGTATTATCATACTCTTCTTGATCTTTTAATTTTTGAAGATTCAAAACAATAACTTTGACAGATGATAAAACCACTGATGGATTAGAGTGTTGTAATTGTGGTAAAACTCGCTCTATAATAAATGATGGTTCTTCAGGATCACTTGTTTCATAATCAGCAACAGCAGTCAAAATAGTAATTCTACCCCACTCAGCACATTCATTTAGTGCAATTAATAACTTATTCAACAACTCCGGAGTCACTTTTAAAACATCCAAACTAGCATCAGCTTCGTGAATTTCAGCAAGTGCACTAATAGCATTTGCAACAACCATCGGATTAGAATCTTGAACAAGACCCTTTAATTTATCTAAAAATCCACTCTCAATACATACATCTCTATTCAAATCAAATAGTTTAGCGACACATATGGCAGCTGTTTTACGAACATATGGGTTTTCATCAGTCAGTGTTCTATTTAACGGGATTTCCATGTAATCAACAATTTTATCAACTCTTATGCATCCCATTGTTCTGATGGCCAAAGCTCTAACCAAAGGATTTGGATCTTCAGTATCTTGCACAAAGGTGTTAACAGCCAAAATACAAAGCTCAGGATGAGTTTTAGCGTAGTTCATCAAGTAGAGATAGACTAATTTCTTCTGTTTTAAATCATGAGTAGCAATATTCTTCAAGACATCTGGGAACAACGAAGAAACATCTTTCCCCACCGTCATAGCGGCAATCACTTGTTTAATTGTATCTTTTCTTTCATTTGCATATTGGGAAACCAAACCAGCCCTGAGCTCGTAAGTCTCACCTTTACGCGGTGCCTGAAAGATCTTTTTGATTCGTTTCTCTAATGACATTGTTGTCTTTGTTTTGATTTCACTATAATTAGACTTTGTCAATCCACTGAACAATTAACGTAAAAAGACCGTTGAAAAGAACTGGTTGGTCGTCTACCGTTCTTTACCACTTATTTATGGGCTTCTCGTAAGATCCAATGAAATCTATAACGTCAAAATCAAATGGAATCTTCTTTTACAGCTTGTGTTGGCCTTCTGTTTCCAAAATTTGTATTTCTAGGCTTTCGACGAATTCGCGAATATATCCAATTCGCGTCTCTATATCGTTTTCAACTTATGCCCAAACAGGAGCACAAACTGTGCAGACCAGAGAATTGCAATGCCCATCGACCTTGGCCTTTCACGTACAGTGGCACTGCTTTCTAAACTTGGTAATCCTCAGCTGGCGTCCAATTTCATACACATTGCTGGAACTAACGGGAAAGGTTCAGTATGCGCATATATAACTTCGTTATTGTTACAAAATACCAGAGATTTCATAGTTGGTAGGTTCACTTCACCTCATCTCATCTACCGATATGATTGTGTGACACTCAATAATGTTCCAGTTACATTCGACAAATTTTCCAAGGCTGAAAAGGAAGTGTTGGCTGTTAATGAGAAGTATAAAATTGGTGCTACTGAGTTTGAGTTATTGACTGCGACTGCCTTCCATTTGTTCGAGCTTGAGAATGTCGATCTCGCAGTTGTCGAGGTGGGACTTGGTGGGAGATTGGATGCAACCAATGTCGTAGAAGCTGCTGTCTTTGGTGATGATGGATCAATTGTGGAGAAAGGTGTACTGACTACAGGTATAACCAAAATAGGATTAGACCATGAAGGCATTTTAGGTACTACCTTAGAACAGATAGCTCTTCAAAAAGCAGGAATAATTAAACCATTAATACCCAATGTTGTTGATGGTAGCAACGATCCTAATGTTTTAGCTGTTGTTCATGATGAGGCTAAAAATAACGGTTCTAAGAATTTTGTTGTTGAATCAAAATCTAATCAAATCGAGACATCGTTTGGATTGGTAGATAGGAATATATCTCCTTTAAAAGGAGACTATCAACTTCAGAACTTATCTCTTTCTTTGAAGATTCTTGATATAATATTTCCAACTTTACAGAAAGCATATCCTCAAAAGTTTTCACCTTCTCTTGACAACATAAAACAAGGGGTAAAATCTACACAGTGGCCCGGTAGACTACAATCTTTGGACCTTAAATATTCATCAGACGTTGATCCATTACCAGTTCTATTGGACGGTGCTCATAATGGTCAAGCAGCTAAAGAACTACATAAGTATCTTGACCAGACTTATGGACCTAATCCCATCACATTCATCATTGCAGTTACTACAGGTAAAGACATTGATTCAGTTTTTAGTCAACTAATTAGACCATCTGATAAAGTTATTGCCACAAAATTTGGTGATGTTCAAGGAATGCCATGGATCAAGGCTGTTGATCCGACCGAACTAAAAATCTTACTATCCAATTATACTAATAATATTACCATTGGGCATAACTTACCATCTGTTTTTGAGAAGGTGGATCATGGGGAAAATATTGTAATTTGTGGAAGCTTGTACCTTGTTGGCGAGGTCTTGAAATTGCACCAGAATAACCAACTGAAGGAATAAAGTCTTCATAACAATAAAACTTCATAATTTATTAATATGATAGAAAAAAACTGTATTGTTTCATGATCTTTTTTCCTTTTTAATTTTATGCTTCTCTTCATTCGATTCTTGATCAGATATTTCCAGTTCTCTTTTTGGTTTCTTCGGGGTCGCTTTAGTCAAAACAGAGCTCTTCTCCTGGTTGTGGCTTCCTTCTTCCTCCTTAATCTTACTTGTTGGTCTCTTTTGAAAGAATGAAGAAATACCTTTCTGTTTCACTGGTTTAATAAGATATTCACCTTCATTAGAAGTCTTACCGACGTCTCTTGTGACTTCATACCATTCCAAATCATCAGAATCATGCACCTTAAGTGAGTCACCTATGTGTTTATTCCATTCTTCACCATTGAGCCATGTTTTCCAATCAGGACTTCCAGGCTCTAAAACGATAGGCATTCTTTCATGTAGCCATTCAAGTTGATTTGGTGCAGGTCCAGTAATGATTGTGAAAGTGTAAAATTGTTCTTTTGTATCTTTGAATGTCGTAGCTTCATAAAGACCAGCGAGGAAAAGTAACTTTTCATCCTTTTTCCTTATATAGTATGGTATTTTATCCATCTTTTTCGTATTAGGTAGTTTTTTATGTTTCCATTCATAATAACCTTGAATTGGCACCACGCATCTTTTGTGTTTGCGAACAGGTAACCAAAGTTTACTTCCTTCAAGTATAGATTCCTTTCTGGCATTAAATGTCTTATATTGACTGTTGAAAATGCCTTAGTATGATACCATGTTAAAGTTATTTGAGAGTTCTACTTACTTTGCTTCTGCTTTGGTTTTCTGCCACAATGGTATTAGACCCCAACTCATAAACTGAAGAACATCTTCGTCTTCAGATTGTTTCTGGTAAATCACAGGTGCAAAATTTGTAGGTGCTACATTGTAGGATTTGTGAATTGCTTTATCACCTTGGTTTATCCTTATTGGGATATGATCATCTTTCAGCTCCTGTTGAATTTGAATTGCGCCCTATAACAATAAAGAACAATTATTAGTAGATTGTCCATAGGCCATTTCACATAGTACCAATTCATTTGGACTTACCAAGGACTGAGCATACCTTCCGCACATATTCTCAAATAATGGAAATACCTCTTTTATTCAAATTATATCCCTAAAATGCTTTGAATGATACACCTTTTAAAAGCGATTAAAACCGAAACCTTTTCTCGAAACTACTATTTTCGCGATAAAGGAAATGGAAACACAAAATTCGAAGCCCAAAGCAATTTGTTCGCTCAACTTAGGGATGTTTAAAAGTATAGCAATGTTCAGATCTCCAGAATTAGGGCTTAGAGCAGTACGTTGTGCTAGAGCATCAGGTTTGAGCTTAACTTTTTCCGTTCCAAGAACTTTTTCTAGTACCTCTACAAGATCTATTGGTTTGGGGTCCCGTAACCAACATCATCAATACCATTTCCAAAAGAAGAGAATATGGCCACAGATCTTAGCTTTTACTCTAGGTGGTTTGGGTCTGGCAGGTTTTTCACTGTGGTGGTTTTACTGGCCTCATCATACTTTTACTTCATCTGTTGCTAAGATCCTAAGAAAAGGTCTTTGGGCAGAGTCTTCCAAAGGACACAATGACTATGTTACTGCATTGAAATATTACCATGAAGCATTACAGCTAGCTATAAAAGAAGAACTAGATCCAATAAGTGATGAATACACTGGAATACAACTAAAAATCTGTGAAATGTATGAAAGACTGAATATGAACAATGATGCTTTAATGTTATATTCTGAGATTGCCTCATCTTACCTTGATGCTTTGACAACCCCAGAAAAACTCCCAAACGAACTTAGAGCTCATATTATACAAAAGGATTTGAGAGTCGTGATAAAAATGGTGGAACTCAATAAAACAGATGCGCACACCTCAAAAGTTTTGCTTCTAACACATTTCTTAATTGCCCAAGAAGAAGTCAGTAGAAGAAGCTCTATTGGTGCCAACTTGATGAATGAGGAAAAGGAAGAACTATTTGGTGAGAATAAGAATAATAGTCCAGAGCTGGCTTTTAAAAATAAAGTTGCTGATGGATCCATGAGTGTTGATAAGGACAACAAAGTTCAAATCTTGGAGAAGAATAAAACAGCTTGGGAACCCTTTCGTGATGAACTCTTCAGTGCCAGAGATTTATACGTTGCTATATGTGTTGCAACTGGTGACTTGACCTCTGCAGTTCGTGCAAAGATTGCTACAACATCCTGGATGTTGAATGCTGATTGTAACCCAGGTGAAATCTTAATGTCACAAACAAACCTTGGCTCTCTAATATATCTTCAAGCTGAAGAATATGAAGTTAGAGAGCATAGAGCAATCAAGTCAAAAGCATCTGAAGAAGAAATACAGGAAAACAGACAAGGTAAGAAAAGATGTATTCAATTAGCCACCCAATGTTATGATGCAGTGTTACAATTTTCCAAAAAGCTACCAGCCCAAATACGTCATGAAAGTAATGTTGAGGAGTCCATTGCATTATCAACTTATGGTTTAGGAGTCATTAATTTGCATTTGGGAGAGTTGGACTCTGCCAAAAATCTACTAAGAGAATCTAGATTACGAGCCAAAGGTACTGGATTCTCTGATTTGGTAAATGAAGCTGAGAGAGAACTATCGAGACTCCAACAAGAGTTTGAGAAGATCGAAGCTGAAGGTTTAAACACAAAATCTGCTGATGAGAATGACAGGATAAAAGCTCTTTTGAATAGTGCTAAGCAACCGGACGTGCAACTCGATGTCCAATTAGTGAAGAATAAGTAGCCAAATATCCAGATAACCCAATTAATTGTAAATACTTTGAATATAATGCATTTCCGAATTCTCTTGGATATGTAAAGGGTCTCATCCCTAGTTAATTTCGGGGGCTAAGTATATCCCATGTTTCGCGAACTAAAATCCTGCCAATAACAGTTTTGTTCTATTGAAATTCCGAACTAGTAAAGCTAAAAGTTCATCTAGCTCCAGGCTTGTCTATTGGGGTTTATCGTGCTTGTGTCCTATGGGAATGAAGGCTAATAGAGCTCTAGGGGCATTTTGGGGTGCTTCAGTGCCGAGACTCAGGTCTTTAAATCGCATTTCTGCTAATCGGTTCAATCATCATCAATCTTCAACATTTGATAGAGAAATTCCATTTAATAAGTCCGTTACTAACATAGGTGATGATAAAGTAAAGATAAACTTTGATAATGATCTCATAAGGAAAGTCTTTGATGATGACATGTTCTGGAAAAAATTCAACAAGTCACAAGATAAGACATCGTTCTTTGGTAGATTGACAAAAGAAACCGGATTGTTTAGAAATCCATATCTCACGAGTCCTTCAGGCTTGAAACAGTTCAGTAAGGACTCCTTAATCAAAGCGCATGAGTTAGTTCATCAGATGACCACTGATAAAAGTCTTGATGGATTAAAATCATATATCACAAACCTTGATAGACTGAGCGATGTATTATGTCGTGTTATTGATTTAGCTGAATTCATCAGAGTTTCACATCCATCTAAATCATTCATTAGTGCAGCTCAAGAATGTCATGAGGAAATGTTTGAATTTATGAATATTTTGAACACAAATGTTGAACTTTATAAAATCTTGAAGAAAGTTTTAAATGATCCTAATATCTTGGAATCACTATCTGATGAAGAGATTCAAGTTGGTAAGATTTTATTAGCTGATTTCGAAAAATCAGGGATTAATATGGATCCAAACACAAGAAATGATTTCATTGAACTTTCACAACAAATTGCCGTTTATGGGCAACATTTTACTAATGGATTAAGTCAACCAAGAACAGACTATATTTCTATCCCTATTCAAGATCTATCGGATTTAGATAATTCAGTACTCAAGAGTTTAAGTCTTGATATCACTAGACAGAATTATAAAATCCCAACCTGGGGTCATTTACCTCATGCCATTTTACGTTCAGCTAAAAACGAATCTGTTCGTAAGAAAGTTTGGATTGAATTGCATAGCACTTCAGCAGATCAAGTTCATTTACTAGAGACAATGTTAAAATACCGAGGAATTCTTGCTCATATTTTGGGAAAGGAAAGTTTTGCAGCTTATCAATTAGATGAAAAAATGGCACAAAAACCTGAATATGTGATGAAATTTTTAAATAAAGTTGGTGATGAAACAAAAATTCATGCCATTAATGAATTAAGGGCTTTAGCATCGCTTAAGACAAAATTGTTAGGTCATGAAGAGAGGGAATTAAGTGATGATGAAGTGGCTGAATTTTTAAAACCTTGGGATAGAGATTATTATTCAAATTTATACACTACTAATCAAAGATCTGTGAATTCTGAACAAATCAGTTCTTATTTTTCATTAGGTGTTGTTATGCAAGGATTATCAAACTTATTCAATAAGATATATGGTATTCAGTTGATTCCATCACAAGTCCAAACTGGTGAAACTTGGAGTAAAGATGTTCGTCGTTTAGATGTTGTAAGTGAAACTGAAGGATTAATTGGTGTTGTTTATTGTGATCTTTACCAAAGATCGGGTAAAACATCAAATCCTGCACATTTCACAGTTTGTTGTTCAAGAAAGATTTATCCTGATGAAAATGCTGAAGAATTAAAATTAATTCAAACAGGTGTATCAACAACAACAAAAGAAGTTTTCCAACTCCCAGTTATAACCCTTGTTTGTAACTTTGATAAAAATAAAAATATTGGAAAATGTTTATTATCATTAAATGAAGTTGAAACTATTTTCCATGAAATGGGACATGCCATGCATTCAATGTTAGGTCGGACATCATTACATAACATTAGTGGTACAAGATGTGCTACTGACTTTGTTGAGCTTCCAAGTGTATTAATGGAACATTTTGCTACTGATCCAAGAGTTTTACAAACATTTGCAAGACATTATCTCACAGATGAACATATTCCACTTTCATTATTACAAACTTATCAAAATGAAAGTAAATTTTTGAAGAATACTGAATCTTTTGCACAAATAAAGATGGCATTATTAGATCAATTATTACATTCAGAAGCTGTTTTATCTGATTCTTTTGATTCTACTAGTTTATATCATGGATTAGAACATAAATTAAGAATCTTCCCAGATTTAGAATCAAATTGGCAAGGTAAATTCGGTCACTTATTTGGTTATGGTGCATCATATTATTCTTATTTATTAGATCGTGCTATTGCTTCTAAAGTTTGGGATCATTTATTTGCTAAAAATCCACTAGATAGAACCAATGGTGAAAAATTCAAGAATTCAGTTCTTAAATGGGGTGGTTCTAGAAATCCTTGGTTATGTGTTGCTGATTGTTTAGATCAACCTTCAATTGCGAAAGGTGATGCTAAAGCCATGGCATTGATCGGTGAGACCGAACTATAATCTGTGATTATTGTAACCTTAGGAATATTTATATTGTAAATAAATAAAAAATCAAATATTTCTTTTCGTAGTGTATCAAGTGAAGAATGTTGTCATTTACAGGTTAAAAGTTCTTTTTTTTTTTATCTTTATATTAGTTTATAGACAAGCCATCAAGTTGGGTAACTTAAGAGCTGGTCATAACTTGCCAGACACGGATGATGGAATCAGTGTAACCAGCGAACAAGTTTTGACCATCAGCGGACCAAGCTAAAGAAATAGCTTCTGGGTCTCTAGCTTTACCAGAGGTGGCGAATTCTGGTTTCAATTCATCAACTACTTCTCTTTCTTGTAAGTTGAAGATTTTGATGGAGTTAGCAGTAGCAGCAGTTAACCAGTATCTGTTTGGAGAGAAAGCTAAAGCGTGAACTTCGGCACCAGCAGCTAAAGTGTATAATTCTTTTTGTTGGTTCAAATCCCATAAGATAATGGAACCATCTTTACCAGCAGAAGCAACTAAAGTTCCATCTGGGGAGATAGTGATAGTAGAAACGTAACCAGTGTGACCAATGTAATCAGCGGTTAATTTGTAGTTAGTTAAATCCCAAGACTATAAGTAATAAAAGTTAGTAAACTGGATTCAAATGAAAAAAAGCACAAAATCTCAATTAAAAATATTGGAAAGGATAAAGGAATAAATCAGAGATCTTGGTGATTAAATATGTCTCATTCGTAAGCTGGCAAGCCACGTCCGAAGTAGCAAATATATGTAACATCATTTAGAGAAATCCTTTCCAATATAATAAATCATGATTTAATGCAGGAAAAGAAAAAACTTACTTTAACTAATTTATCCCAACCAGCAGAGATAACAGTTGGAGAGTCATCTGGGGAGAATCTAACAGAAGAAACCCAGTCAGAGTGACCAGTCAAAGTGGACATGTTTTTACCAATGGTGTTCCAGACTTTAACGGTTTTATCTCTGGAAGCAGAGACAATTTGTCTAGAGTTTTTGGCAATAGAGACAGATAAAACATCACCAGTGTGACCAACAAATCTTTGGGAGGTTTCACCAGTTTCCAAGTTCCACAATCTTAAGGTTCTATCCCAAGAAGCGGACAAAGCGAATAAACCATCTGGGGAGATGACGGCATCTTGAACAATGTGTGAGTGACCTTTCAAGGATTTCTTTGGAATACCATATTGTTGGTCATCACGAGTTAATTGCCAGGTGATTAAAGTTTTATCACGGGAAGCAGATAATAATAAATCTGGTTGAGCTTGGGATGTAGCTAAAGCAGTGACCCAACCGTTGTGGGCTTCTAAGGTACCTCTTAAAACAAGAACTTCTTGACCGGACATTGTTAATATAATTTGGTGGTTAAAATTCGAAATGTTAAAATCAAAGTGTTGAAATAAATTTTTTTTTTCTAACCAAACCCACCGAGCGTTGTTACAAAATACAAAAATTCGCGAATTCGCGGGTTTGGGGGTTTTTTCCCGCGAATTTTGTATGTTTTCTGTACAAACGTTTGTTAGGTACACAATTTACACAAGAAAATGTTAGCACTCTAAGTAAACCTCAGCACTCAAGTGACTACTTTTAACACCCAAACACCAAACCACCAGAAGAACCAAAGTGTTGCCCGACCTATGATTATGTAATTACGGGATTGGTTTCCCTTTATTGAAACGTTATGAAGCACTGTTACGTTGGCCGGGTAAACTATCAGAGCCTGTGTAAATAAACAAATAAATATATAACCAATTGTTGCAAAGGCGTTATCTTATTTTTTTTTGCCTACCCATAAGACAAAGATAAAATGTCCACTGGAGAACAACATGAGTTTTTGCAAGAAAGACTTGAGGCTCTTCATCAAATTGATGCAGTAGGTAGTACATCATTAAATATTTTTAACCTTATAAAATCATTGTTCGTCTATACTAACAAAGTAATGGATAATTAGAAATTAGTCTCATTATTATCACATTCTTCATCTGCACTTACGAATCTCACTGCCCTTAAACAAAATGCTTCAAATAAAGAAAAATCGAATGAAACTCAACAAGAATTTAAAGAAGATATAAAATCATTTTATCAAGATCTTCAATATGCTTCTAGAAATTTGACACAAGAGATACGATTATTAGATGATAGAGTTGGTAAGACAGATTCCAATGGGATTACTATATTACCAATTAATATGAACAAGAAAGCTACATGGACAGGTGAAGAAAAACTAAAACAACAAGTTAAAGAACTCGATTCAGTATTGTCATAAATAAATGAGGTTCATAATTCCCTTTGATTTATTAAACAGATATTTATTGTGGTTTTTTTTTTTTTTGTTTTGTTTTTGTTATCAACTTATTATTTAAAGTAACCAATCAACAGACCTAAAATAGCAACAACTATAACACCAACTGAAAATAAAGGAGTAAAGCCACTGGTTGAAATTTTTCCTGTTCTACTAAATTTAACTCTTGGAACTAAAATAAAATTAGTTAAACGATCAGCTGGTCGATTTATAACATCATATTTTGGTTTTAACAATGGTTCAGCCCAATAAGGTTGATTAATGAAGGCTCTTTTATGACTAAAGGCATCAAATCCATATTTACCATGATATTCACCATATCCAGAAGTTCCAACACCTCCAAATGGTAAAGTTCCAATTCCAAAATGAAGAATTGCTTCATTAATTGTAACAGCACCTGATCTTATCTTTGATGAGATATAATTCTGTTCTTTTTTATCAGTTGAGAATATAATTAAAGCTAATGGAGTATCATGATAAGTTGTAACGTTATCAATTGCAGAATCTAAATTCGAATATTTAACAATTGGTAAAATTGGACCAAATAATTCATCAATCATTGTAGAATCATCAAAATTAACATCTTTAATGATTGTATATGGGAAATAGTTTAATTTAGGATCAAGTTGACCATGTTGGTAAATTATTTCACCTTTTGTTTCTTTAACAATATTTTCTAATCTTTTAATTGAATTATTATTTGAAACATGAGATAAAGTTGAAGAATCATGAGATTTGAAAAAACATTTAGTATGCTTAATAACTAATTCAACAAATTGATCATATTTTGATTCATGAACATAAGCATAATCAACAGTAACACAAACTTGACCAGCATTAGTATATTTAGCGAAAACAAGTCTTTTTGCAGCAATATCTAAATCAGAATCATTAAGATTTTCAGTAACAAAAGCAGGATTCTTACCACCAAGTTCTAAAATAACAGGAGTTAAAGTTTCAGCAGCTTTTTTAGCAATAATTTTACCAACTTTAGAACTTCCAGTATAAATAATTTTATCAAATTTTTCATCCAATACAATTGTAGTTTCTTTAACACCACCATTAACAATTTGTAAAATATTTGGATTTAATGAATCTTGTAATATATCAGTTAAAACTTGAGTTGTATTTGGAACCAACTCTGATTGTTTTAAAAGAACGGTATTACCAGCAGCAATTGCAGCAACTAAAGGTTGTAATGATAAAAGAATTGGAAAATTAAAAGCACCAATGATTAGAATAACACCTAAAGGATTTGGAACGATTTTTGGAGATGATAATTTGAATAAAAGGGAAACATTTTCAGGATAAATTGGCTTTATCCAAGATTTTAAAGAATCAATTGTGTTTAATATATCAGCGTATAAGATATTCAATTCTTGTACTTGAAAAGCACCATCAGATTTATTTAAATCCTTTTTTATAGCCTTTTTTAAAATATCTTCATTATCTTTAATTGCAAAGAAAAGTTTCCTTAATTGATCTAAACGTGAATCAATTGAAACTAATTCACCATTTTGGAAAGATTTTCTAAGTTTAGAGACTTTCTTTGGGATTAATTCAAGTTGAGTATGTTCAAGAACTGACATTTTGAGCTTTGATCCAAGTAATTCTTGATGTTTTCCTTTTGGTACTTTTATTTTATATTCCTTTTTATAATAATTATAAATTATAAATTGATAAAGAGCATCTATCGGATAATGACAGCTACAAAGAAAAAAAAAACAGAGTAAAAAACGAGAGTGGTCATGACATTCATAAAAAAACACAGGTGATAAAAACAACCCAACAACCCAGTGGGTGACTAGAAATTAGGCAAATCTGATGAGTTGAAAGTGGTTATCCAAATATATGAGATAACCAAATGAAATTAAATATGGGGAAACTAATAGGTATGGAAAATATACCTGTTTTGGCAAGAATATGTGATGAAAGATGAAAAGAAACTAAACTTGTAAAGAACATGTTCAGGTATCTTTATGAAATGCAATGAAGATGATAAAAAAGCAGCGAATGAAAATCTAGTTATATAATGACAAAGGTCTAATGTTTTAGAGTGGCGCCAAGTTGGTTTTGTATCAGAGGAGTGGAAGAATATGAGAATAAGGAATCCTTAGCGGCGCCTGAGACGGTGGCAACAATCTCATTATTAACTAGAACGTATCCATCAGTTGAATTATCAGGGAAAACAGTTGAGTAGTCATTACATAAAGGAGAAGTCACAAATTCATTGTAACCTTCAGCAGTTGTAAGTTCAACAGGAGCGATATCTGTGTTAACCTTTAAAGAAGACATATTTTGGATATTAAAAGTTTAATTGCAATAATTTTATGGATAAAAAGGAATTTCGATGGGGTTTTTATACTTTTCCCAATTAAATTTGTGCTTATTAACCAATTTTGAAGATTTTTGATCTGTTTGTAAACTTATCGAATTTTAATTGCGAGTTCAAATAAAAACAAGAGTCAAATAGTCTATTGAAAGTGTTAAAAGTTGGGTATTTACTGGTTTAACTCTTTTATTATATTTTTTTGCTAATTTGCTCTTATCTAACAAATAACAAATCTGTTACGTCACTTTAAAACGATAAGTTTCTAGAACAAATTTAACTTCTTCTCGATTTTTTGCGGAATTTTACTAAATCGAGGTTAAATTGCATACATCAGAACCTTAGAACGAAATCATTAGAACATGGAAATCATTAGTTGATTCCCTGGAAAGGATTGTTATATTTCTGGGAATAATAAACTGTTTGATAATGATTTCTTTCACTTGTTTTATTTTCATCAATTTATAATAATTAATTAATATTTTATTTCCTGAGAATATTAAACACATTACAAGTTGGGTATATATATTTAATATATTTAGAATCATGCACTGTTATTCTGTCTCAATCACTTACTTCTCTCTATAATTTCTCTATGAAACCGATGATCAGATCAGAATTAAACAATGTTCCTTGTCTTGATATGTTCTCCTTAACATTTGACTATCCAAGGCTTGGAGTTTTTGATGTGTTTCACCACCAAGGCTGAGAAACTAAGCCTGAAACTCAAAGGTCCAAATAATTTACAATTCTAAATAATCAAATTTGATACATTTAATAAACGGTTTAGTTATCAAAATAAAACAAAGTATAAAACTAGATTTACAATTAAAAACCGTTAATGACAGATTACGTATATTCTAGAATTTCTTTTTCTATGATATCTACTTGAATATCGCATTTAATGGCATGATGGTGTTTAAAGGGCCTTTATGATACCTCAGCAAGTACCTTAGCAGTGTTTCGGTGAGAAAGTACATGTATTGCATTTGCATTTGGATTTGTTACTTGTGACTTGTGACTGTGACTGTGACTTGGTACCTTTTCAAAGGAACAAATGATAGGAACTCTCAGCTACACAAAGTGAACAACAGATTCATCGATTAAGTAATACACGAATAATATCTGCCTCTCTTTAATATTCCGTCTAACAGATTCAACCCCCTTCACAACAAACGCGTCTGAATGTGTGTGCTTTTGAAAAACACGCGTTTCTTTTCATTTCTATTTGGGGAAATCTGAAACAGTTCTCACACAAAAATAAGTAATTTTATTATGTAAATGTGATCTCTAGCGATAAAAAAAGTAAAGAGTGCCTGGATTCAAGGAAGGAGGCTTAAAAATGTGGTTGCATATGGTTATTAAATGTATTTAAAGGAGATAATTCTCTTTTTCCCCCTCCACATCACATCCCATCTATACTGGGTTCCTTCACTTCTACTACTCATTTCATATACACACAATGAAGTTATACTCTCCTTTAGCTCTAACTCTCTTTTCTTCTATTGTATTGGCTTCTCCAGTTCATGACCATCATTTGCATAAACGTGAACCAGAAGTCGTTACCAATGTTGTTACTCAAATTGTCACTCAAGTGATTACTCAAGCATATGGTCGTGAACAAAGTGTGGTCACTTCTGCTTCTGCTTCTGTTTCTGTTTCTGCTTCTGCTTCTGCTTCTGCTTTTGCTTCTGCTTCTGCTTCTGGTTCTGGTTCTGCTTCTTCCTCAATCTCATCAGTCTCAAGTAAAACCACCACTTTGATTGGCAGCTCAGACAGCTTTTCATCTTCATCATCTCAAGGCTCTACATCTGGAGCTTCCTCATCATCATCTTCTCCAATATCTTCAAGCACTGGTAATATCTCTTTTGCTCAAGGTGGTAAAGGTATTGCTTATTCCCCATACACTGATTCAGGTACATGCAAAGATGCTTCAACTATTAAATCTGATATTGCTCAACTATCACAATTTGATATCATTCGATTATATGATACTGATTGTTCTTCAGTAGAAAATGTTCTTTCTTCTAAAACTTCATCACAAAAAATCTTTGCTGGTATTTTTTATTTGGATAAAATTCAATCATCTGTTGAAATTTTAACTTCTGCTATTTCTCAAGTTTCTGGTGGTTGGGATAACATTCATACCGTTTCTATTGGTAATGAATTGGTTAACAATGGCGCTAATACTCCTTCTGATATAAGTAATGCAATTTCTTCAGCTAGATCTTATTTAAATTCAGCTGGTTATAATGGTTCAATTGTTTCTGTTGATACTTTAGTTGCTGTTCAAAACAATCCTTCATTATGTCAATATTCTGATTATATTGCTGTTAATTCTCATCCTTATTGGGATGGTTCTGTTTCACCTGAAAATTCTGGTACTTGGTTAGCTCAACAAATTTCTAATATTAAATCGGTTTGTGGTGGTTCAAAAGATGTTCTAATTACTGAAACTGGTTGGCCAACAAAGGGTAGTAATTATGGTTCTGCTGTTCCTTCAATCGAAAATCAGCAAACTGCTGTTGAGGCAATTGTTAAAGAAGTTGGCGATAAAGTTTTATTATTCACTGGGTTCTATGATTTATGGAAAGATCCTGGTACTTATGGTGTTGAACAGTATTGGGGTTTAATTCATCATAGTTAAGCACTGGTTTGTTTATCTTATGTGTGTGTGTGTGTTTTCACTTACACTTTATATTTTACTCTTTGATATTGTTCCCATTTACTTAACCTTTTTATTATTATTGTTTTGGCATGGTTTTTGATCTCTTTATTGTTTTTATATTGTTGACACAATTTTTTTTTTCTATTTTATTTTACTCTTTTGCATTTGGTTCGATTCATTCATTTAACAACTTTTTGATATGTTTTATAGATATTTTAGAAATTTTATTAGTTTCTTTTGGGTTTAAATGATGTATTTATTTTCCATCGTTCTTACTTACTTCTACGAACAATCAATTAAATACTCTCTTCACAACCAGGTTGAATTTTAACATTAATTCTTAATTTCACTAGTTTTTGATAGCTTATAAGCCAAATATTTGGCACTATGTCCTAATCTAACAGGACCTAAAAATCCTCTACCTGGAACATCAATTTCTTCATCTCTCTCTTCTTCTTCATTCTTGTTCAATTTTCTTTTTAAAATTCTATTTAATCCAGTTACATTCAAATCTGGTGCAATTCTTGAAGTAATATTAACACCTGGTGCCCTAAACCAAATTAATGGACCTTCAGTTTGAACATCATTTTGAATACCTGCTAATCTTCTTCTATTATTAGGAACATCCATTCGTATTAATCCAGCTGTATTTTCTTCTAAAGATATTGGAATGGTGAATGAATTTGATGTTGCAGTTGGAACATAAGTTGGTGTTGCATGATATAAACTTGAAGTCTGTTGTGGAGCTGTTATGACATTTCTTGAATAACTAACTATTGGGGTCGTTGTATTGGATGGTGATTCTGTTGTTGGTGGGTCATTAGGTCTGATGATATATTTTGGACAAACACGACTTGAAGCATATTGACCCAAATCATCTGTTTCATCAATATCTCTTAAATATACAGCACCATGTAATGGTGGGGCATTTGCAGCACCTATCGTTGGCTCTGGAATTGGCATATTGATCGTAGCATTTGAAGGTAATAAATGTTTTAATGGTGATTCAATTTTCTTGAAAAGTCGTAAATTTGGTAAAGGTGTTATTGGATCTTCATGATCACGTACTTCATCAGGTAAACAAGCTTTCCACGTTCTAATCTTATTGAAAT
Source organism: Wickerhamomyces jianshihensis (assembly GCA_030562945.1). Taxonomy (NCBI): domain Eukaryota; kingdom Fungi; phylum Ascomycota; class Saccharomycetes; order Phaffomycetales; family Wickerhamomycetaceae; genus Wickerhamomyces; species Wickerhamomyces jianshihensis. The sequence goes on from JAKUAH010000253.1 coordinate 53,941, forward strand.
TCTTATCATTATCATTATATCTATATTCACAAATGAATAATGGTCCTTCATAATTAACAGCTGGATCACCTCTTTGATAACGGGTAAAATAAGCAACATAACAATGTCCAATAATTTCATCTGCTAAATGATCTCTATATTGACCTGATTTGAAAACTTCATTCTCATAAAATAATCTGTCCACTCTATGAACAGTTTGTTCCGCTCTTAAATACCAACAAACGTTAATCCAACGTTGACCATCTTGTGTTTGCCAAATTCTGAAAAGTTGTGACACAATTGGTTTGGAAGAATCATTTGCATTATTAATAAGAATCCAATCACCAATTTTATACAATTTTCCATGAAGTTCCAATTGATCTAATGGAATTTTTAACGAATCAGTTGGAATATAATCAGAATCTGGTTTTTTCAATTCTTCTTCAATAACACTATTGAAAAAATATTCCAAATGAACAGCTTTTTTATATACTGGAGATTCTGCTTCATTATAATATTTAGCATTGGAGATCATTGTTTTAAAATCTTCAATGAATCCATTAACATCTTTATATTTACGTTGTTTAACTTTTTTTCTAATTTCATCTAAAGAAATTGGTTCTGTAATGGTATTATAATAATCTGGATAATCTCTAGAATCAGGAAGTCTTTCAAATGGAAGTGACAATAATTGACCATCCATCCCTTTTTCTTTTTTTATAACCCTTAAAACATTTTTAATACGTTGTTCAAATGGTTTGTCAATAACTGGTGGTCTACCTCTCTTGTAGGATTGATCTTTGTTATATGAACTTGGTGTTGAAACAGCACTATTTGAAGCAGCAGTGATTTGACCAGCAGCAACAGCAGCTCTTCTTCTAGGAAGATCACGCTCACTATGACGATCTTCTTTAACAGGAGTAGAAATATGTGAAGGTGGTTCTAGTTGAGGAGGAAGTGTATTATAAGCAATGAGTGTTCCAGCTTTAGTAGGTGTGATTGGAGATAAATCTGGGTAGCCAACATCGAAACCTTGACTAGCAAATCTTGGAATTACCGTTTCTTTGATATATTTATCAATAATTTCAGCATACACATAAACGAACGATTCAGGCTCATTATATGTTTTAGCATTCCACACTATTTGAGCTAAATCTCTAATGAATTCATTGGGAGAAGGATAGTGTTGAAACCTCTTCTTGATAGAGTTCAATGAAGTTGGCTGAGCAATGATATCATAATAATCCGGATATATCTTTTTATCTGGAACAACACGAAAGATTTCATATATCAGATCACCATTCTTGTCTTTAAGTTGGTAGATCTCTTCGTAGCATTGTCTGATCTTTTTATTGAGAGTTGAAGTGGCGGACATCTCTGAAAAACACACAGCTCACCACAAACTCGAAATTCAAATAAAATTCAAATGTTTTTTGGCTTATTTTTGACTTGAACTTTGTTTTGATTTTGGTTTTTCCTGATTTTTTGCCGTTTCGCCAGAAAAGATCGCGAATGTGTCCCTTACCAAAAATACCAAACAGTAATAAAATACACCGCGAATTGGTTTTATTGTTTTGTTTACAGTGAATAAGAAGATATCACTGAAATATTTCCAAGTGTACGCTGAACCCACTCAGTTTATACGAAGAGTCCAAAGGGATAGCAATGGAGGATGCTGGTATCAACACTGAGGACTCTTCTGATTTGGAGTCATTCCAGGACTATCTTCTCCAATCAAAGACTATTCTGGCTGTCGTAGGAGCTGGTCTCTCTGCCTCATCAGGATTACAGACTTTCAGAGGAGCAGGTGGATTATGGAGAAATTACTCACCCATTGATTTAGCTACACCAGATGCATTTCAGATTGATCCGGGTTTAGTTTGGCAGTTTTATTCATCAAGAAGATATCAGGCATTGAAAGTAAGGCCTAATAAAGGTCATTTTGCACTTGCTGAGCTCAGTAGAAGAAAAAAAGATAAGTTTTTAACCCTGACACAGAATGTGGATGGACTATCTTACAGGTCAGGTCATATTAAAGAAACACTATTGGAATTACACGGAAGTTTATTTACTTTGAAGTGCACAAATTTCTTTTGCAATTATATTGAGGAAAATAATAGGAAACACCCATTGACGCCAGCTCTTGGTGGGAATGAAGATGAACCACTTAATAGAAAGAGAAAAGAAGAAAAAGAATCTATTGATAAGCCAAAGAAGAAGCGTCTTAGACTGGAAGAACCTATGGGATTTGCATCAAGAGATATACTTTCATCAAATGTGTCTCATAATTCTTCAACTTTATCATCTCCAGATCTTAAACCTATTCAATCAATCCCAGAAGAAGATTTACCACACTGTCCTAAATGTAAAGAAGGTCTCATGCGTCCAGGAATAGTTTGGTTTGGAGAGTCTCTCCCGTTTAAAGTGATAGATAAAGCCGATGAATTTTTAATCAACAATAAAGTGGATTTAGTATTGGTAATAGGAACAAGTGGGAATGTTTGGCCTGCAATGGGATATGTGGAAAGAGTTCAATTGAAAGGAGGCAAAGTTGCAGTTTTTAATACTGAAATTGATATGGATGAAGTTAAAAAAAATAAAGGTTGGGGATTTATTGGTGATGCATCAAAATGGTTACCAAAAGCATTGGAACCTATCATTGGATCAGATTTTCTTCCTCGAAATTGGAAGAGATTATAAGTTTGACGAAGAAAAAGAAGAAGTATCAAATGATTTTGATCCTACAAAGAATATTTTAATAATTTAATAAGATTCATTAAATATATTCAGCTTTAGTATTTACAAGATACCTAAAGGGTCATTTTATTTTTCATTTTGTAAGTTTTCTTGCTCTTTTGAAGCTCTTTGAAAGATAGGTATAGTAATCTCTTGTAATTCCTTTGATAGATCTCTCAAGATTGGGATTGTTATATCACCATTGTTTCTTGCAATTTGAATGGCATCTTTAACTTCTTTTAGCTTTTGTTCCAGTTTTGGATAGTCTTTATCTGCTTTAACATACTTTTCAAAAGCAGATATAGCAATCTCTGTATCATGAACCACAAGTTCAGTATTTCTAGCACCTTCAAGCTTATTCTTTTTGATAGTATCAGATTCTTTGAACTGTTCACCTTCTTTAATCATTGTGTTAATTTCATCTTCTGTTAATCCAGAATTTCCAATAACAGTGATTGAAGTTTCTTCACCTGATGTTTTTTCTTTAGCTGAAACATTAATTATACCATCAGCATCAATATCAAACGATACAGCCACTTGAGGAACACCCTTTGGAAGGGGTGGGATTCCACTTAGCTTAAAATTACCAATCAATTTGTTGTCTTGAACCAAACCTCTTTCACCTTGGAATACTCTAATCTCCACACCAGTCTGGTTATCTACACCAGTAGAATAAATTTCTGTTTTTTTAACAGGAACAACGGTATTTCTTGGGATTAGAGGACTGAAAATACCACCATAAGTTTCAATTCCAAGAGTCAATGGAGTCACATCCAAAAGTAAGACATTTTTGATAGAACCACTTAAAACACCGCCTTGGATAGCAGCACCTAATGCAACTGCTTCATCCGGGTTGACAGCAGTACTTGGTGGTTTACCAAATAATTCTTCCACGGTTTTTCTTATCTTTGGCATTCTTGTCATACCACCAACAAGAATAACTTCATTAATATCATCAGCTTCTAAATCAGCATCACTCAAAGCTTTTTCAACAGGACCTCTTGTTCTGTTGATTAAATGTAAACTCATATTATCAAGTTCATCTTCAGTAAGATTTAGTGATATATGATGGGTATCTATGATGAAAGGTAAATGAATATTTGTTTCTTTGACATGAGATAGATCAATTTTTGCCTTTTCAGCAGCTTCTCGTATTCTTTGAATTCTTTGTCTGTCATTTGAGAGGTCAATACCTGTCTTTTGTTTGAAGTCATTCAAGATATATTGAACTAATAGAATATCAAAGTCTTCACCACCTAAATGTGTATCACCATTTGTTGAACGGACCTCAAAGACGCCATCTTCAATATCTAAGATTGAAATATCGAAAGTACCACCACCAAGATCGAAGACAGCAACAATACCATCTTTGGTCTTATCTAAGCCATAGGCAAGAGCTGCAGCAGTTGGTTCATTAACAACACGTAGAACATTCAACCCTACTATTTGACCAGCATTCTTGGTGGCTTGTCTCTGAGAATCGTTGAAATAAGCTGGGACAGTGACAACTGCATTTTTAATCTTAAGGTTCAAGTTGGTCTCTGCTGTTTCCTTCATCTTATTCAATATAAACCCACCAATCTGAGAAGGAGAATATTTTTTACCAAAACTTTCAACCCATGCATCACCATTATCATTTTCTACTATTTTGTAAGGAACATGGTCCATATCATATTTGATCTCTTCATCATTGAACTTTCTTCCAATGAGTCTCTTTGTAGCATAAAATGTGTTTTCTGTATTTAGAATAGCCTGTCTCTTAGCAGAGTTACCCACTATCAGCTCCCCTGACTTATCAAATGCAGCCACTGAGGGTGTTGTTCTAGCACCTTCGTCATTTTCAATAATCACTGGTTCATCTCCTTGCATCACAGCAACAGCTGAGTTTGTGGTACCAAGATCAATACCGATGACTGTGGAGAGATTTGGCGTTTTAGATGCAAATCTGAGAGATTTGAGCGACGTAGTAAGAGAATTAGTCCGGGATCTCAGCATATTTGAGATTCAATTGGAAGAAGTTTACGTGTTTTAGTAAAGACATTTTTTTTCAATTCATTTATTCGGAAACATCGTCAATTCAAGTATTGAAGAACAGCGAGCGATCGTATTTTGATAGCACTGAGAGTTTGCTATTTATAGAAGATATTGAAGTGACAGTGGGAATATTTGATAAACAAAAACAATGCTATTTTAATATATACAAACGAGGGAGAGGCTCCCAACATGCTATTTAATTGGACTCATTTCAAAGTATGAATAAAGCAGAGCGAACATTACCAAGGACGTAATTTGGACCAAAAACTCTTCCTTTGTGTCATGTCTCCCTTACCACTTTGTCCAGTTTGTTCAAGGAGCTTTTGGAGTTCTTCCTCTTTCTTTCTTAGTTGTACTAGATAGTAGGTTAGTGACTGTCTTTTTGCAGAGCTCTGAGAACAGCTAAATACTTACACTTCAGATCTGTCTCTCTCTCAGAATATTCCAAGTTCCACCATAGTAAGTGCAGTGTCAAATATGCAGTAGATCCTATAACTAATGTGAGAAGTATTGGTCTTTTAAAGTCAGATAATTTTGGTTTCTGTATGAGTTGATGTCAGTAGAGTGTTAATTTTGGCAAAAAAAAATCACATATCGTGATCCTAAGACTATTGAAAATCACACGTACTAGATCTTCCAGGCTTTTCCTTTTCTCTTCTTCTTCTAATTCTATAAGCTTTTTCTTGATAAGAAGATTCAGTTTTTCAATCTCTTGTGCATTCGTTGAGTTGAATCTTATTGGTGTTGATGATACCAATCTCTTTTGCTGTGCCACGAAAGATCTTCTCGTATTTTGTAAGCAAATTCTGGCAATCATTTTCCAAGAAAACCACTGTAAAGAGATAAGCAAATGCTATATTAAACAGTAGCTCTCAATAGCACAATCAAACTCTCACACAACTGTTAAAAGTTGAACCGGCGGTTGAAGTCGTCTACTCAAGGCAAAATACGCGAATGGGTAATGTTCGCGAATTATAACGATGCGCGAAGTTTAATCCAAACGTAGCACTTCATTTACTATTTACAGCCCGTTTTAAGCTGAATTTGTCCATATTCGGCTGCTACAATACACTTTCAGTGCAGATATGCCAGATATTGAGGTTTCTTCATCACCTTCATTGCACAGTTTAGACTCAATCAGCAAAATTCCGCCGCGAAATGACGCTAATGGCATACAAAATCAACTGACAACAACCCCGATAAAAGGCAGAAGAGTAAGGACAGACATATATTCGAGTCCCAGATTCTCAAAGTCCCCCTCAATCAACTCAAGTGGACAGAGAGTGAGGAGATTTGATGAAAGGCTTCAGACAAGATTTAGTGGTTTGCTGAACAATAATAACACATACTCATTGAGACATCAAGGTATACCTGCTGATCAAGATCCGAAAGCCAGATCAGATGAGGTTAGCTCTTTGAAATGGATCAATCTCGAAAAACTTAATAGCTTGCTTTATTCTGGTCATTCAAGGGCTATTTACGGTGACCCAACTTGCATAGCTCCAGGTGATATACTTGTATTTGGAACTTCAAAGGGTTATATTTTGATATTTGATTATAGACAGACACTGATACATACAATTGGACAGAATACCAAGGCAACCGTATCTGGAGCTGTTACAAGTATATCAATTTCTTCTGATTCAACACATGTTGCCGCTGGGTTTGAGAAAGGTGATGTTTTCCTATGGAATTTGAATAACACACAGACACCTTTTGCTCATATTGCACCATTGGAAGCCGTTGATACTTCCAGAGATGGGCATATCAAAGGATCATCCATCAATGAAATAGCTTTTATTGATCCCAAACAAACAATTTTGGTATCTACTGATATACATGGGTTAGCATTTTATCATCGTTGTTCAAAGAATTTATTGGGGCCACATACACACACCGAAAAAATTCTTGGGCGATATGAAGATGTGCAAGTTAGTAATGCAATAAGTACAATATTTGCCTGTTCAACGCTACCTCTAGGGTCATCTGTGGAATATACTGACGCATTAGGTTTGGTTGCAATCATGAATGCTCGTGGCTTGTTCCTAATATCAACTATGAATGTCATAAGGACTCAATTCAAGACTGGAAGACCGAAAGCTGTCAAAGATTCTATAGGAAGATCTGGTGTGATGTCATGGTTTCCTGCCGTCTTATTGAAAGATGGTACTAAGGTCCCAGCAAAGCTTGCTTACTGCTTTTCGAACATTCTGACCATCCTAGAGGTGAACTGTGTAGGTGAGACGTTAGAATTTGATTCAAGTAAGAGATGGGTATGCGATGAGCTAATATTGGGTGTTCAATGGGTTAATCACGCAGAACTAGCGGTGTTGACTGCCACTCAGCAATTGATCTTTTTGAGTCAGAGGACCATGAAGGTCGGAAATACCGTTGATCTATTATCAAAACACATACATATTAGTGATTTATACTCAAATTATCACTATCCAGAATTAAAATTCGTCAATAGTCTTAATTCTTCGTTTAAAGTCTATAAAGGGAAGTTCTTTCTTGTGGGGAAATACCAGGTTTATATTGGTTTAAACCCTAATTGGGTCAACATTTTACTTGCACTAGTCAACAAGGGAAAATATATTGAAGCAATAAAAACCGCACAGAACTATTACCTGGGAACGATTGATAACTTAGAGTCCGTTTCCTTGCCATTCTCTGTTGATAAAAGAAAACCGTTGGTCTTGAGTTACATGACGGATATCATCAAAGCATCTGCATTGCATGTGTTAACACCTGAATTTGCATCGAGGGAGGGAATAGATGCTGTCAGAATATATCTAGAAACATCTATATCAGCCTTGATATCAATTAATGCTCAACCTGTTGCCTTCGAAGAGCTATATGAAGTCTTTGAGAACAAACAGGAAACTGGACTGTTTTTCCAAGGACTAGAACCATTCATATCATCAGGTGAATTGAAAATTCTAAGCCCTACCATACTTAAAGAAATGGTCGCTTATTATATTTCTATTGGAAAATCAGATACATTGGAAGAACATATTTGCCAGTTGGATATAGAGTTATTGGATATTGACTTCACAATTTCACTCTTGAAAAAAAACTGTCTCAGAGACAGCTATATATTCATTTGGAATAAATTATTGAAAGATTATGTCACACCGCTTCTTGAATTTATTGAAGACTTACCTACTGGGAAGGAAGATGTTTTTAAGGTTTTTGGTTATCTAGCTTACATCTTAACTGGGAGACAATATCCTACTGAAGAATTAATTGAAGGACCTGAGGCTGAAAATGCCAAACTTTCAATATATTTTGCCCTATTTAATGGCTCCCAAGTAACATTACAGAATGGTAAACTTCAAATTGATACTTCAACTCAAAATGATACAACATTTTTATACATTTATTTACTGATCATGCTAGACTCAAAATCATTTCTCTCTGCTATGAATGAAATTCTTGAAGATCCTCTATTGAATGATGATGAAATTATACAGCTTGATGATAGATTGAAAGTTAATCGCCAGTTCATCATTGAGGTATTGATTGAAGTTTTTACAGCAAACGATTTCAATGAGAAGCAACGCTTGGATTTTGCCATGTTTCTTGCAAGAAGTTATCCAAAGTTTCAGCAGTTTATCAGGCTGCCTGAAAGATTATTAGATGATGCTATTGAGAGACTATGCTCTTATAAAGGGTTTGATGAGATTAAAGAAGACTGTGAATTAAGTTTGCAAAGTTTATTATCTGTTTATCAACCCTCAAATAAGACTGAACTTGTGGAGATTTTTGAAAAAGCAGGATTTTATGAAATATTAATAAACTTATATCTTAATGATGGAAAATTTTCAAAGGTTCTGGAGACTTGGATTAAATTAGACAAGATAAACTCAATAGAGACAATGGACTCAGTTCTTCAGAGATGCTATAGGTCAACTGAAAAGGGTTCAAATGATAGGTCTCTGGTCAACGAAGTAGTTAAAAAGTATTTCACTTCATTGATTGAGGTTGATACTTATAAAATAGTAAAGATTTTAAATGAATATTATCCAAGCATTCACAAACATGCCCTAGAGTTGGAAGATACCCAACTGAAGCTCCTATATCTTTCATCTCTAGCTGAGCTGGAAACCCAAGGTCTATATAAAATGAAAAAAGATCAGAGAAACGAATATATCAAAGCATTGAGTGAATTTGATGAAATTACTTTACTAAGATACGTGAAGACTCTTAAGGCATATGACTTTGATCTAGAAGAATGTGCAATAGTGCTAAGACAGAATGAGTGTATCGATACACTGGTTTATCTTTTCAGTTACATCTTAAGATATGAACGTTCACTTCATGAAGTCATAAGCTACATGGGAAAGTTGATTAAAAAGCTTCCAAAGACAGCATGGAAACAAGACGATGATGATAAAATATTGATAGAGAAACAGATTTGGAAATACCTCCATGTTGCCATAAAACTTGCCAATCATAATGAATCCCAAACTCTCAAAGCACCTGGTGAGCTGTCATTGAATGAGAAGATGTGGCTGCAGCTTATGGGGTTTGTTGTAGATCAATTAAAATACTGTGATCACGAAGGATATTCTGAAAAGGCTATTGATTTGATGAAAAGGCTACTGCAAGATCTTTTTTCGACTCTGATAAATACCAGATCACGCATTACAAGGTTTGATATATCAGATGATTCTGGAATTTACAGACAGCAAAGTTCATTCTTGAAAATTTTCACTGAGTTCTTGAGCTCCACATCGACTACTATTACCCTTTTAGGTGATGTTAGAGCAGTCACAAATGAAATCTATTTGGCATTTTCTTATGAGAAAAACATATTGACCATTACTTCAAAATTATTGGATGAAGGGATATATAAAAATGCTCAAATGCTCTCTGAACACGATCATATTGGATGGTCTGTGAAAAATTTTGAGTGCGATGCTTGTGGAAAAACAATATGGGGCCGTGGTTTAAACAGTAATGCCTATGCTGCTTGGGCAAAAAATCAATATGAAATAGTTCAGGAAGATTCAAAAGAGAATTCATCAGAGGCTAAAAACTTTGAGTTGGTTACATTCAGCTGCCGTCATTGTTATCATAAATCATGCTTGGAGAACTTGGGAGGTACTAAGGGTGACTACCGATGTGTTATATGTGATGTCGACCAATAGAAGCATACCTTTACATTTATTCCCAGTTCTTCCAATCTTTCTCATTAGATGGCTCCAAAATATATTTTTTTTATTATCAGAAGTTTTTTGAAAATTTCCATCATCTTAACAAAAACAACAAAATGACACAAAACCAAAATTGACAAAAAATGTAAAATGTTGGGGGAAGAATGAGAGAAATAAAGGAATTAATCAGTTAGTAATACCCAGATACCAGTTCTTTCCAATTCTTGATTATTGTTAAGACCACATAAGGCGTTTAGAGCGATGGTACTGAAGAAAACTATTTATTCCATGTCCATATTGCTATCACATGCGTTCGTGAATCCTGTATCTTCGCTATCAGACGATATTAGTCTTGGAATAAAGTCTAGTCACCAGGAAATATGTGATGGTGAAGAGTTGAAGATTTTGGCTGGCTGTGCTATTGAGATTCTATCAAAGTTGAACGAGTGTACACCCGAAGATTTGGCTTGTGAATGTTGTGCTTTACAGAATATGAGTAATGAATGCTATGGTTTATGCCCTAATACTGCATCTGGTAACTATCTAGCTGTTATTACTGATGATTGTAAGATCATTGATGACATGGACTTTTGCGGCGTACCATTCAAGAATTATAATCTACAACTCCCAAAGACGTCGAGGGCCGATATGGAACCACTATTAGAAAACAAAGAAAATGAATTTGATGACCCCCTAATCTTGTTAAAGGAAAATTCAACTTTGAACTTTTCTATTGTTAATTCTTTTATTGATCAGAAATTTGATCATGTTACCACCGAAGATTCGATTGATAGAGCAGATCACTTGAATATTACCTCAAAATCGAATAGCAAACCTGAACAGAATCATGCCATATCATTAATTCTATCTATTCCAATTTTGGTGCGCGCCTTGATATTGGTTATAATTGATCTTGATGCTTTTGGACTAATATTGAACATTATTCTTAAAGTCTGATTAAGCTACAGTCAACAAATAAGGAAACCCCGCATTATCATTTTCTTGACCTATCAATGAAATTCATCATATATCGGTTGTTTCAAAACTCATTAATGCTAAATAGAAATAAATTTAATTTATCATGTATTAACGTCATTAGGAAAAATATAAACTCAATTGAGAAAATCCCTAATTAAAAGCTATTGTTTATCTTCGTCCATCCATGCTAATGTTCTTTTAATACCTTCTTCAACGTCAACTTGTGGTTTGTAACCCAAAAGTGTTTTGGCTTTAGTGATGTTATGATAACGAACCGCACAGACAACTTTAGCTCTAAAAGGAGTTATACCTGGTGCCTTTCCAGACAGTTTCGAGAAGAACTCACTCACATAACCAATAGCAATAGCAACTGGTCTCTTCAAAACAATATTATAGTTTTCCACAACACCATCCGCTTTCCACACAGTTCTAGCCAAGGTCCAGAAGTATGTTGGCGCATCATTTGTAATAAAAAATGTTTCACCACTTATTTTGGTTTTATGTTCAGGTTCCAATATCTTTTGGGCTGCTAAAACATGGGCATCAGCGACATTTCCAGCGTATGTCCAATCGAATAAATTATCATTATCACCAATTTGGAATTTAGTTTGACCAGCTTTTGCAACATCTCTTAGACCAGGTACAAGCTGACGATCACCAGGACCAAAGATACCAGCAGGACGAAGAGCTACTGTTAAAAAGTTTTCTGATGGAGAGTTTGCCTTTAGAACCATAGCTTCTGCAACTGCCTTAGTTTCATTATAACCATCCATTGGGATTTCGGGAATAGGCCAAGATTCATCTGCATTGTAAACATCTTGTCCATTGAAGATAACACCAGCTGATGATGTATAAACTAAGGCTTTGACACCTTCGCTTTTTGCAACATCAATAACGTTTCTTGTACCTTGAACATTAACTATTTCGTATATCTCTTGCTTTTGACCATGTACAGGAGAAGCTGAATGAACAATCACTTCACATTTACTGTCTCTAATAGCTCTTGAGACGTCTTCTGGAGAGGTTATATCACCTTTATGGAATTTTATTTGGGCTGGATCAAATGAGAATGATTTAGAAAGAGTTTCTGGTAATGGACGAATGTCAAAGACATGAATATCAGGTCTTGGAGATGATTCCCAGAATTGCTGGACTAAATGGAGACCAAGAAATCCAGATCCACCTATAAGAAGAACTGAATTGAGTGGCATGGCTTTTTTTCTATCCCAAAGTATTCCTAGTTTAAATCGTGTGATATTGAAGTTCGTTTAAAAATCGGACAAAACGTTAATATTCGCGAATATTTCCGTTTTCAGATCAATTTGATGCTACAACTTATTTATTATTCAAGACAAAGCTCATTTTATTCGTCTAAAACTTGAAGATTTGCTTGAATTGCTCAACTTTTGCTGCATCCACATCTTTGACAGTGAATCCTACGACTTTGGTGGCCTCTGGGAACACAAATACTGACTTCTCTTTGAAAGAAGAGAGTAGTGTTTGATCTTTAGATGTCAGATCAAGTTCATTAGCTTCTTTGTTATCAACCGATTTAGTTTCAATAGTTGGTTTGATTGCAGAGACATCTGAATTTCCTTGATCTTTGATATTAAAGTGAGGGCCAGAAGAGAAGAGTGGCGCTGATTGTGAAGGCTTCTCTTCAGCTATAGATATGGTTGGTGGGACAATTGGTTTATTGGTACCGAAAGTGAATGAGTTCTTAGGCTTTGGATTCTTTTCATTAGAGAGGGTCTTAGCTTCTTCAGTTGCACTTAGAGCAAATACTGATTGAGGAAGTTCATCCGGCTTGGATGTAGAAGTAGATCCAAAAGAAAGCTTTGGTGCGTTATTTGAAAGGTTATTGGTTCTTGAGTCCTCTTTTTCATCTTCTTTAATAACAGAAGCATCCTTCACAATTGAATCATCACTTTCATCATTCAAAGAGACAGATTCGCGCAGCGAGGATGATTTGGTTGGTTTATATTTGTTCAAGACTTCACTTTGAGGTTTCTGTTGAGTTATTATTGATGGCTCAATAAAAGATGGTGATAATGCAGTGGTTTGTGATGCCTTGTCAGCATCCAAGGTTTTCTCTAGTTGCTCAATGGCACTTTGGTTTTTATTTAGGAGGAGTGGCTTCTTAGACTTTTTATGAGAAGCATAAGGATTGCTAAAATCTTGGAATTTAGAAGTTTCTTTTTCTTTAACATATTCATTGTTTGTTAATTCAACATCTGAATTGGAATTATCAATGAATGATAGCAGAGCAGTAGCAGTCTTGCTCAACTTTTTGGGTTCAGGCTTCACTTCTTTCTCTGTGTTCTGCACGTCGGTTCTTATAGAAGTTGAATGTGATCTTAAATCATTTGTGGAGAAGTAATTTTTTAATCTAGCTGTTCTATAAGGAGAAGGAAAACCAGAATAGTCAAAAACTCTTCTCTTGAATACGCTTGCAGTATTTGAAAAATTGGAAATATTTGAAATGCTTGAAGAATCAGAATCTTCACTATTGATTGAGGTATTATAGGTGGCTTTAAATGATGGTGTAATATTCAATGCATGCTTAGATGTATCAGCTGATAGTAATCGATTATCAAACGAAACATTTGTTTCATCTCCATCTTCTAAAGAAGAAGTATTTGGGGTTTTCGGGGAATTAACCACTGACTGTGACTTCAATAGTAGAGCTTGAACACCCTCAAGCTCAATCTCAGATAATGGTTCTGCACCTTTATCAGCGAAAAATTTCGCTAATTTGACATTAGGTGAATCTGTTGAGTTTGAATCGTTGGTTAGGCCTTGTGACGACTTTTGTAGTCTTTTAAATTCATTGAAGGGGTTTGAAGGGGTTTTCAAACCTTTTGGAGGCTCTTGAGAGACAGAAACCGTACTAATATCTGATTCTTCGAGGATTGAGTTGTCGGTATTATTTATTTGTTCAGTATTGGATAACCAAACAGTTGGTGAAAACATTTGCTTCACCTTACCGAATATGCTTCCAGGTGCCTTCTTTGGAGTGTGAGATATTCTCGAGTGGTGAGGACTCTGTGGAGTCCGTGAATATGGCGAATTCAAATGACTGGAGAAACGACGTTGCGACGGCATATCTATAGATTTCTTTGGCTAAGGAGAGCTCAAGTTTCGAGTAAATGGTTCTTTTGTTTGTTTTCATTTTATTTTTTTCACTGTTCAAATGGTGTTTGGATGTGTCGGTATTCGGTATACACTTTGAGTATCAACCTACTTACTTTATACTTGATAATACAAATTGAATACTTCATAGCAGTCTATAAGTGAGCCATTCAGCTCAGAACTGGTGTTTTATTGTGCTCAAACCGGTAGACAGAGAACCAGATATATTCACTTTCTGTGTGGTTTGAGCTCCAAAAAGCTAAGTTCTTTGTGCAGTGGACCTATATCTATACCTGCTGTTCTTGGAAAGTCCAGTCTTTACTCTCAAAAGTTGCATAGCAGAAAAACTCATTGCTCAAACCATTAGAGTGCTCAGGTAAGAATGTGGTAATCTTGGTATCTGGATAAACCTTTTTTATGATATACTTCATTCTCTCACCAGTACAACTTATCAGACGATATTTTAAGGCACCATTTTTAGTCTTTCCAATTTTGTCAGAGCTCAAGAGTGAGTGTGAGGTTTGTGAAGTCTTCCCTTGACAATCCTCCTGTAAAAATGGTGGATCTGCTAATAGTCTATTAACCTTACCTTTAAGATCATCTCTAAATTCTAGTGGTTTATTATAGTCATAAAACACAAAATGGTCCCCAGCCAAAACCTCAAATCTCTTATCAAATTCAAATAAATATATCTCTTTTGTTGGTAATGACTTTGGATCTCTTTTTTTAATAGCTGCATAGACAGAAGGTGCACTGACGATGCAAATGACTGTCTCCTCATCAGCGCCTTCTAGTAAAGCATCTGCCAAAATATCAGCAGTTTTATCGCTATACCAGAATTGCGAAAGCTGCCAGTCTTCTTGGAATAAACCCATACCTTTTTCAGCAATTTCATTGAATTTATCATCAGCATTTTGGGCTAGCTTTTCAAACTCTTCTTTTCTTGTTTCTTCCTCTTTCTGGAATTCCATTAAAGCAGCTAAAGTGCTTGCTGAGAGCTGTCTATACAAGAGGACACAAAGTATTAGTTAAAAGTACTATAAAATAAACATGAACCAGCCAGAAACATACAAATCATCGTCTTCAAAAGACATTTTGAGCAAGTTCAATGGGTATATAGTGGTTAATAAGAAAGTGTCAAGACCAATTTCATGAAAATTTTCGTCTATGATCGTGATCACGTGACTTGATGGAAATGTGAACTGAGACCAAATCACTTAGTTGAACCAGAGCCATTTAGGAATTGGAACAATCATACTATAGTTACAGAGATGAAGTGAGACGATTAGCAATAGAATTTATTTTAGAAATTTCAAATTCTGTCTGGCAGTAACTTGTTTAACTCATAGACAACTTTCTTTCTGGTCATTTGATGGAAATAAAATAATTTTCAAACTCCTTTGACCAGAATATCCCATATATACACAGTGTGTTGTTTGTCTGTATATACTATATCCAAAGTTTGAGCATCTTTACCTTAGCAGGACATACTCTGACCACGAAAAACAAAACGATATGTTCCAAACCTTCACTCGGATGCACTCGGCTTTAATCTAAAGTGACACATAAAAAAAATGCTCTCTAAACGCTTGAACAGAAAACATCTTCAAGAGAGACCGAAGCAGTAAAAAACTTCAACTGAGTACTTTTAACCAATATTAATATAAATTCCATCTATTCCTTGTAGATTAGTCTCGGTTTATTAGCTTTGTCTTTTCAATGCTGCAGCACGAACGTTAAGGTGCAACCTTTCAATTTGTCCTCAAAAACGCTCAACAAAAACTCAGAATCCTTGGTAGATTATGATAAGAATGGGCCATTCATTGCAGCAAAAAATGTTTGTAACTCGAGCCTAGATTCTTCTAAACGAACAGTCTTGCAACCTTACCACTTAAAATCTACTAAGTTAAAACTAACCCATTATGGAGATGTTGAACTTTGTGTTCAGCTGTTGAATAATAAGGCAAACAAAGCAGTAATTAATGAATTTCAAATTCCATTAGTAGAAAAGTACAATGTTCTGAATGACACTACTAACCATTCTATCGAAGAAGAATGGGGTTTTGTCGAAATGAATGACTACAGAACTGATCGTTTCAAGAACTTCGGTATTGCAAAAGAAGTACACAGGCCATGTAACCCAAAAAACCCAAAAGAGTCAAAGATCAGAATCCTCGTTTAAAAGGTCTCAGCTTTAAAGTTTCAAAAAGGACAAAATGCACATATTTCCAATCAGTCATCGGTAGAATTATTAACAAAGGATGACTATAGAAATTTGATGCACTACGTTGATAACCCTTCACTATTTCCAAAGGAAAAGCCAGGTGAGGGATCAACATTATTTTTCACTATTATTGATGTTATTAGTTCCAGATTAAAATCAAATCATTCTAAGATTCTAGAATCTTCCAAATGTAACGGGAATCCCTATCAAGTTCCAAAAGAGCCCAAAGATTATCAAATGATTTGATTAAAGGGGGTGGGTGGTGTATGGATCTTTAGTTTAGAAGGTACTAAACGACATTCCCAGCTTTGTGAACATGTGTTAACAAGTGTATTTTCTTTTTTTTTTTTCTGTATTAGATTAAGTTAATTGATAATAAATCCATTAACATGGGGCGTTATTACTGAAGAAGTAGTTGAAGTTGATACCGAAGATGTTGGTGTTTTGAGTATAAATGGTCTCTTAGACTTCAACTTGAAATTTGATTTTGTTGATTTTTGTTCTTGAATTAAACTTTCAAGTTGTTTTAAATGTTGGGAATTGGAAAGACTTTCGTTTTGATCTTCGTTATAATTATGCTCATCCATCGTGGTATCGACCTTAGTTGATAAATCTTGAAACTCCTTGACCATCACACCTTCTAATCCCCCTTTAATCAGCGGTTCTGTAGCTTCGGATTCCCTCAAAGTGCCAGTTTGATCAGTTTGGTAATTTTCATCATCATCACTATAATCATCTTGTGTAGCTTCCCTGGGCTCTTCTCCGGCATCAGATATATCATAAATTCCACTTGATTCGGATACTTTGGTTCCTTCTTCGACAGTAGGTTCGTCATTAACTTGTTGATCTTCTTCTTCTTCTTGTTGATACTGTTCAGTTCCTTCGTTTGATGATTCCTGATGAACTCGATATACGACTGCATCTTTGGAATTATCATCACTGGCTTTGATGCTTTCATGTTCATCTTTCTTGTTTAAAACTTTATGAAGAAGAGGATATTCTTTTCCATCAACTGAAGAGATTTCGTCTATATGCTCCACAATATCGAGTAATTTTCCCATCACATCCTGGCACAACTTATCTAACTCATCACTTTTTGGAGGTTTCAGATGATCCAATTTCTTATTAACTTTTGAATTCACATCTTCAGCATCATGCACCAGAGCCTTTAACCTCTTATCAACCCTTAGTGTCTTTTTCACTATCTGGTTCTGGAATTGTTTTGATTGCTGGTACTGGTTATATATATCATTCTGGTAGTTTGTTGATATGGAAGAGAGTGTTGTCTTCACCTCCTTGAAAGCTTCAGCAACCTCTGGAGCGGCAAGTATCGTCGCTAGTTTCGTGTCTTCGAGTGAAGGAAATGTTATCGACATCAATTCCTATTCAACAAGCCATAGCAAAGGTCTTTCAGATAGATTAACAACAAATATCAAGCTATTTAATATAGTGTTCGAAATCCGGGTAATATACCCGTGGTGTCCCGACCGACTTCCTCCAAGTGGCCATTTTCAGGTAAAATTCCTCCCTGCGATAACAAAAACTTGAGGTGTTTCACCATTAAAAAGTACTCACGAAATTCGTCTTTGCCGCTTCCTATAGCTTTAACATCGTGCTACAGGATCAGATCTTTCACATTGTTTTTGAAATTTTGGAATTGAAGAAGTCTTTGCTGTGTTTTTGCCTGTGATTTTTGCAACTCCTTTCATCAATGTCATTGTCAGATAGAGAACTTTTCGAACTAAACAAGACAGCTGCCACACAGGGCTTTAAGATCAAACCTCGTTTGAACTATAATACTGTTGGTGGTGTCAATGGTCCTTTGGTAATCCTAGAAAATGTCAAGTTCCCAAGATATAACGAAATTGTTAACTTAACTTTACCTGATGGTTCAGTTAGAGCTGGTCAAGTTTTAGAAGTTCGTGGCTCAAGAGCTGTCGTTCAAGTTTTTGAAGGTACCAGTGGTATTGATGTGAAGAAAACCAGAGTTGAATTCACTGGTGAAAACTTGAAAATTCCTGTATCTGAAGATACCTTAGGTCGTATATTTGATGGTTCTGGTAGACCAATTGATAATGGTCCAAAAGTCTTTGCTGAAGATTACTTAGATATTAATGGTTCTCCAATTAATCCATTTGCAAGAATCTACCCAGAAGAAATGATTTCCACGGGTATTTCTGCTATTGACACTATGAACTCTATTGCTAGAGGTCAAAAAATCCCAATTTTCTCTGCTTCTGGTTTACCTCATAATGAAATTGCTGCTCAAATTTGTAGACAAGCTGGTTTAGTCAGACCAACAAAAGATGTTCATGATGGTCATGAAGAAAATTTCAGTATTGTCTTTGCTGCTATGGGTGTTAATTTGGAAACCTCTAGATTTTTCAAACAAGATTTTGAAGAAAACGGTTCTTTAGAAAGAACCTCTTTATTCTTAAACTTGGCCAATGATCCAACCATCGAAAGAATTATTACTCCAAGATTGGCTTTAACTACTGCTGAATATTTAGCTTATCAAACTGAACGTCACGTTTTAACCATTTTGACTGATATGTCTTCATATGCCGATGCTCTAAGAGAAGTTTCTGCTGCTAGAGAAGAAGTCCCAGGTAGAAGAGGTTACCCAGGTTATATGTACACAGATTTGTCTACCATTTATGAAAGAGCTGGTCGTGTTGAAGGTAGAAATGGTTCCATTACACAAATTCCTATCTTGACCATGCCAAATGATGATATCACACATCCAATTCCAGATTTGACTGGTTATATTACTGAAGGTCAAATTTCAGTTGATAGACAATTGCATAATAGAGGTATTTATCCACCTATCAATGTCTTACCATCATTATCTAGATTAATGAAGAGCGCTATTGGTGAAGGTATGACCAGAAAGGATCATGGTGATGTTTCTAATCAATTGTACGCCAAATATGCCATTGGTAGAGATGCTGCTGCCATGAAAGCTGTTGTTGGTGAAGAAGCTTTGTCGACTGAGGATAAATTGTCTTTGGAATTCTTGGAGAAGTTTGAAAAGACATTTATCAGTCAAGGTGCTTATGAAAATAGAACTGTTTTCGAGAGTTTGGATCAAGCTTGGTCATTATTAAGAATCTATCCAAAGGAGATGCTAAACAGAATCTCACCAAAGATT
Source organism: Wickerhamomyces jianshihensis (assembly GCA_030562945.1). NCBI lineage: Eukaryota > Fungi > Ascomycota > Saccharomycetes > Phaffomycetales > Wickerhamomycetaceae > Wickerhamomyces > Wickerhamomyces jianshihensis. The sequence goes on from JAKUAH010000253.1 coordinate 73,334, forward strand.
TTGAACGAATTTTATGATCGTTCAAATGACGAGGGTAAGGAAGATGAAGCTGAATTGGAAAGAACTGAGGAAAACTTGATTGATGCTTGAAGCATCTTTTCCTATGAGTTCTGAAGAGAAAAAAAAATACATTGAAATATAGAAAAACTATTTGTAGTTCATACACAAACACACACACAGAGAAACATCGCACACAGTTTAAATATACTGTTTCTGGAGACTTTAAAATTCCATTTTCGGTTTCTTATTGGGATTTCGCTTTAACCCACAACAAATGCGAATAAAAGAGAGAAAAAAATGGCATAAAAAGACGTTTGCCAAAATAAAAAATTAGTTACTTTTTAAACCAACTTTAATAAAAGGGTAAAAGCTCTTTAGATGGAGGAAATACCACCGATTAATGAACACTCTCCTCTTAAGATAGTCATTTTAGGGGCCTCAGCCGTGGGAAAATCGACGTTCGCCAACAACCTTTACTCAAAGTTCTTCAGAGAGACATACTACCCAACACATAACTCCACTGTGCTACTCTTTGGATTCAAGCCGACTTCACTAAAGACAAGAAGCATCCTCGATGAATATGGTGGACTTGAAGCAAAGAAGAAGATATCGAATGATGGGCAAATTTTGCTGTCGCCTGTGATATTCCAATCGTATACTAAGTTACAAAATGTGGAAAAACCAAGAAGAGGATCCTTCACATCTGGATTTAGTGGGAAGCTGAAGAATAATTATTACACATACAAGTTCACTTCTGATGAGAAAGAGAAAGAATACCACGAGCCTCTGATATCACCAATATCTATCGAATTGATTGATACACCTGCTTTCAAACCTCATCTAGTGGTACCTTTCTTGGAAGTATCACTGTACAGAAACCTGGATAAAGAAGATTTATACAACCTAGCAAATGAACCAAGAAGGCCCGTTTCAACAAATCCTCTACTTGTTGCAAGCGGTGCAAGCGAATTAGATGGAAATGTTGATGGTTATATATTCATGTATTCTGCAGTCCCATCTCTCAATCCACCTTCATATGATGAGATCTTATCACCATCTACTTCAAATAGCAATACTGATATTTCTGATCTAACACCAAAGTCCAGTCGAAACAATGAAGACTCTCTTGGAATACTGGAGTTAATTAGAGGTGCAATATTCGATGCATGGAGGGAATATAGGACATATCAAAAAAAATGGAGAGAAGGATCTGAGGGTGATGTTTATTCTCTCATATACGGAATTAAACAATTGTGGAAGATGAAGAATATCGAAGAAGAACAGAAAAAGATCCATGAATTAAGAAAGATCTCAACACATCTCGATGATCTGAAGATTGATCCGGCATCACCTGAAAGTCCACCTCCCATAATTGTGGTATGTACTCACGCTAAACATGATGGTTCAAGTCCAATATTGATCGATAATGGTAAGAAATTGGCTAATAGTTGGAAATCGTCGTTTATTTTGATTGATAATGAAGCTAACGAGAATGTTGAAGAAGCTTTAGCTTTAATGATAAGAGAGATTGTGGAGAAGGAGAAATTACAAAAAATGAGAAAAAAACTCAGGAAGTGAATTACACGCATATAATCCCTAGCTCGCATATTAACCCATTCACGAGGCCTTTAGTATTTTGCATGTATAGCACTTTCGTTTATAAAATATCACGTGACTCCATCACTATTTTCGAAATTTGGCGTATTGAGAAGAGGTTTGTGAATAAACTCTCCAAAAATTTCCAAAACTCTGCTGATACAGCTCTCAATGTCGGAGAGTGTTGGCGAATACCAAGTCTTGTATTCTTCTTATCTGTTGAAGAGGAACAAATCGCACAGCTGGCAAAAAAAATGGTTTGTTTTACGAAGAAACCAACTTGCTTATTACAAGGACTCTAAAGAATATAAAGCATCCAGAATCATCTCAAATGACGATATCTTGTCTATAAACGAGATTCCTGATAATCATAAGCACCATTTCATAATAGTGACTGGTACGCGAATCTACCACCTGAAGGCTCTGGATCAGAAGAGCTATGATAGTTGGCTAGAGATAGTTGGCGGCCTATTGGCTGAACGAGAACATACAGGAGACCGACCACAACAAGCGCAACAAGTACAGGGATATAACCAAGAGCAACAACAAGAACAAGAATCAAGGCAAATACCCACACTAAGGGAAGATGAAGGGTTTCAATATTTGAAGCCACCACAATCTAGTTTGAGCATATCGCCAGGTGGAAACCATCAGAACGAGCTAGGAAGTATCCCATTAAGTGGAACAGATGATAATTTTACTAGTGATGGAGCGTCACGGACGGCATCACTAGTTGATGTGAGCAAGCTGCCTCCAACAGCCACTCTTCCAAGGGTTATTCCTGAAGAGTCCAACAATATACCCACACATGAAGAGTTAGAAACCAATTTGAGAATCGATAACAGCGTCTACTACAACTCACTCTCATCATCATCACCAGATCATGTTATCGCAAAGGGTTATTTACTAAGGCTGAAAAAAAGATACAATCAGTGGAAGAAGTATTATATCATCCTAACAAACCACTTTCTCCTGTTCTTCAAGTCTCCAAAGGACGCTGAGACAAGCAAGTTCTACAAGAAAATCAATGTGCGTGATATCCTTGATGCTGTGGAACTTGATCCGTTGAGTCGTTCAAAACTGTACTGTATGCTCATCATCACGCCTATCAAGAGAATTCGATTTTGTGCTGAGACCGAGGAAGAGCTGACGAGATGGCTTGTTCTGCTGAAAACAATTGTCAAGACAAGAAAATTGGAAGAAAAGCAACATGAGGCTAAGTCCAACTGAAATGGAATTCTGTCATTTGATTGGTCCTTCTTCTTTTTTGTGATAAATGAGATTCCCTTGTTCTGTTCATATTAGAGAAACTCAAAGAAAAATATAAATACACAAATAAATATATCAATAACGTTTTAGAATACCCCCTTAAAAGGGATCGAATCCTGAAATCTACGGCCGAATAGATGTCCATCAAAGAGCTTCAGACATCCATTTCACATGCTTCTTTCCAAAGTACTGACTCTAAGACTCAGCTTGCTGATTTGAAAGACCTTTTCCCAGATATCTCAGATGATGTAATTGTCGAAGTGTTGGAACGATCAGGAAATGACACCGAGAAGGCCATCCAAAGGTTACTGGAGGACCCACCAACAGAACTGGTTTCACAATACCAAAAAGAGCTTAGTAATTCGTTGTCATCGTTGGATATCTCGAGAAGTGATTCTCTTGATTTCAAAGTCGCTTCACTTAATGAGATGTTTCCTCATATCGAGACCATGATTGTTTTAAACTACTTGGAGACTAATAATAATGATCTGGATAATACTATGAATGATCTTTTACATTATGAAACTTTAAAGGAGGCACATGATGAATCAAGAAACAGTGCAGTGTTACTGAGGAAAGATCAAGACTCAAAAAAAAATAAAATTAATGATTTGGTGGTTCTTACAGATCTAGAAAGAGCACAAGTCAAGCATTATTACAGTAGAAATAGTGGAAACTTTTGCAGGGCTTTAGTTGACATCATTATAAATTATAGAGACGATCAAGAGAGATTAAAGAAACAATCACTGCGACAACATCAAACATTTGATAAACAGAATATCCCAACTGGTGGTAGAGTACAAGCAAGATATTCAATACCGCTGAGTGAGAAGAAGAGAGATGAGACTTTGAATAAATTGGAATCAACTTATCATTTCAATGAAACAAACCCTGAGGTTGTGGAATTAGCTGAATTAATATTTTATGACAAATCATTGGCTGAAATTAGTTGGATGTTTCTAAAAGAAGCAATGGTATTTTTCAGAGGTAACACTAGTAAAGTAGTGCAAGTGGCAATATTCATCTTGGAAAATGGGGGTGAGAAGGAGACTTTTAAAGGGACAACTTTTAAAGAACAACAACTTGATTTCTCAAGGTTATTTGACAAGTCTAAAGATAAGCCGATAGATGCTGAGTTTAAGAAAGTTTCCAAAAGGCAGGCGTCTAAGGAACTTATTTCAAGACAAGATCAAACCATATACAAGACTTTAGACAAGGGTCTTGAAACTGACCTGGATAAATATCAAGTTTCATTACAAAGGTTTCAATTGAGAAGAGCTAAAGAAATTTCATCACTTGATCTTCATAACTTCCATGTTCCAAATGCCAAAATCACTGCAGAAAGAGCTTTAGAAGATTGGTGGCAAGATGAATTAGATGCTAGACTAAACCATGGAAATACAAAACTAGGTATTACAGCACGAGAAGTTTCACCTTTTACCATCATTACAGGAAGAGGTATTCATAGTGGTGGAGGGGTTTCGAAAGTTAGAATGAGTGTCAAGGCTCTCTTAAAGAGAAGCCCTTATATCTTTCAAGAAGAAAGTGCAAAGTTTGTTGTGACTGGTAAGAGATTATCCTAAATTTTATGACGTTGTATACTTAAAACATACTGTCATCAGTTTTCTATCCTGAAGACCATTAAAAGAATATTCTTTTCACTACACATCTTCTCTTTTTAACTAATAACAACATTAACCACATAAACAAAATACTGAAAAACTCCTAAAGAAAAACACAACACAAAAATCAGGTAAATGGCTAAATCTTTCTCTTTTTCCCCCTTTTACTCAGCATTGATAAATGGATTCAACGTATGAACTGTTAGACAAGGCAATGCCATACCAATTTCACTTCTCAATAAAACTGGAACTGATTCTAATTCTTTAATTTCTTGTATATAATCATCACCTATGACTTTCAATTTCAAATCTTTGAAATAAATATCAACACCTTTTTCGTTATCATTATTGTCGTTTTCACTCTTTTTCAATTGATTAAATTTCAAGTCTGGTATTTTAAGATTTAATTGAGATAATTTCTCACTTAATTCTCTGGAAATTATTTCATTTTTATCACGTCTTGTTGAATCAATTCTAACAATGTCATTAGCACCAACTTGAAATTTATTCTTAATAGAATTTCTGTAACTTAATGCATTCCTTTCATCTTCCGGGATAAACGTTGCGCTATCAACACCTTTTTCCCAATATAATTCTAAAATTCCAGTTTTCTTGTCAAACTCACATTTCTTTAAAGGTAATTGATCCCCATGAACTCTTTTTTCAATTCCAAACTCTGGAATGAAAATATCAAACGAACTTTCATAAACTTGACTGATCTTACCCAAGACTATCAGTTGTCCAGTCTTTGCACTCATCTCATTAATAGTTTTTGAGAGTAATAAATGAATAGATTGATCTTGAGCAGATTTAGAACAATCTTTCTTAAAGTTACAATATTCAGCAGTCATCTTTAGGGATTCAAGTTCCTCTGGCGAAGCTTGTTTCTCCTCTTTGCTCAATACTTGTCTTAGCTGTCTATGTGCAATAAAATCGGCATAACGTCTCAATGGTGATGTAAAATGGGTATATAATGGGAGGTTAAAATAATAGGCACCATAGTTTTCTGGTTCAGTTTTACCAGCAATAAAGTATTTTGATCTGCTCAATGTCTTGAAGAGTAAAATTTCAACAATTTCTCTTGTTGAATCGCTTTCAATACTCAAAATTGAATTGATTAAATTTGAAGAAGATGTTGTGTCAATTTTTATACCAAAATTTTCAACCTTCTTCTTGAAGTTTTCGATCTTAGTTAGTGTTGGTAAACCCTGTCTTCTCAAAAAGGTTGAATCACCCAAGTTTGAGTAAGTCTTCTGAGCAACAGTAGCGTTTACTTTCAAAAATATTTCATTCAAAACATTGAAGCTTAGATTATTCTCAAATAAATTCAAATGTAATCTGATTCTTTCATCATCAATTTGGTCCAATAGTGTTAAGTTGACTTCATTTGTTAATTTAGAGTTTTCTAATCTCTGACGACGGAATTCTCTAGAAATTAAAGCAATTGTTTTAATGTAATCTTTTGAGGCATTACTTGATACTGATTCCTCATCTTTGTTCAAAATAGAATCAATTTGATCATATGTCAAAATATTTTTTGGTTGAACAAAACTTTCACCAATCCAAACATTGTCAACTTCAAACTTATTAGTATCAATTTCAAACGAAACAGATAGTGATAAAGTCTTAGTATTCTTACTAAAACTTAAGAATTGTGTGATTTTCTTTGGAAGTAAATCGACCGTCTTTTGAGCTAAAAACACAGAAGTGGATCTTTTTCTAGCATTCTTATCCAAACTTGATGACTCTCTAATGAAGGTTGTGACATCTGAGATATGAACACCTAGTTCAATTTTATCCTTGTCTAATCTCTTCACATGGATAGCAGAGTCACTGAAAGCCCCAGTTTCGCTCAAAGCTAAGACATATTCGTCAGTGAAGTCTCTTCTAGTACTAAATTCTTCTTCAAAATCAACATCCTCCAATTCAAAGTCATCACGCTCCTCACCATCATGTCTCAAGTATTCATCACAAATGAAGTTGTTATCTCTTAGTATTGCTTCAACTTCAATATCAGGATCATTAATATTACCAAGTTCACCAACCAACGTACCAAATGGATGCAATGAGGTGATTGGCCATCTTTTAATACTAGCGATAAATAGTTTGCCTGCATAATGATCCACATTTTCAACAAAATCCCTTGGAGCCTGTTCTGTCGGAATAGCAATCAGTGGGACCTTCTTATCTGTAGGTTTAAACCAAACGATTTTTGGTTTATTTGGATGAGATTGGTCTTTTTGTTGTTGTTGAGATGGTCTGAGTAATCCTAAAGTACCAGCAAATAACTGACCAGGAATACGATCTATAACAGCAACAACATGTCCTGCATATAGAGGCTTATACTCATCACTAATTTCCTCTTCCTCAACTAATAATAGCGATTGTCCTTCAACTTCAACATCATCATTCTTCTTCAAAGTTGGACGTTGTTTCAGGGAGCCTTTTCTCTTCAAAGTACCATCATCATTTCCTGAAGTAGAAGTTCTATGAGTAGATGCATCATTATGAACATCGTCGGTTGATTCGGTGTTATGGTCTTTTCTTCTCTTCTTCTCTTCTTTCTCACGTTTTGATGACCAAACTTCGTCAACACTCAACAATTCAACGGCAACCAAATCACCTTCCAAAGCTCTATTTCTATCTTTTGAACCACAAATGAAAATATCAGCGTCCAATAAGCCTTCAGTTGATACGTACGCATCTGAACGGTTCTTTTTGTTAACTCTCAAAGTACCAACAACTAATCTACCTTCAGCAACCAAATCAGGGATAGAAGATTGAGGCAGATAAGGAGCAAATAAAGACTTTCTTCCATTACCTTGTTGTTGATTTTGTAATCCACTGATAGAGGAAATTGAGCCACCACCATATGAGCCTCTGGATCTGTGACCTGGGGTGAATGGTTGTTGGAAGTCTTCTTTAGAAGGTGATTGCTGTCTTCTCCAATTCGAATTTATATCATAGTTGCTGTTACGTGAGCTGGATCTAAAATGACCAGATTGACGACGTTCGTGATAACCAAAGTTTGGTTGCTGAGGAGGAACCAAATCGTTTGGATTTAAAAACTGTTGATTTTGTGGTGATTTTGGAGGGAATTGATATGATCTTTGTGGTGAAGGGCCAATACTTGTTGAACGATTGTGGTTTTTAGAAGATGGAGTTGAAGGTTCAGCTGAAGTTGAGGGAAATTTGAACCCTGATTGTCGGGTTGCAGGAGAGCTTTGTGATGGAGTATCAGAGCTACCTTCGTCATTAACAACATCTTTAGCTGATCTCTGTGCTTGGACTTGAGCAGCAGCTTTCTTTGCTTCACTCAAACCTAAAGAATGTCTTCTGTTGTGACCAATTGAGCTTTGGGATTGATGCCCTAATTTTGGAGGAGGAGCGAGGGAGCCGGAGGTATTCGCCGGAAAGGAGAATGACCCCATTGAGCCAGTCATGGATGATTGAGCTCGTCTGTGTGAAGAAGCGTTTCTTTGTGGTGGTTGTAGTTGTTGATTGATTATTTGTTGCTGTTGTTGCTGCACTAATTCTAACTGGCGTTGAAGGGCAATTTGTTCAATCATCAGGTTTGTGAGCTCTGAAGGCGAACGCCTGTGAGCAATGTGGATCTGCTTGGGGTTCTTCCCATGAGTCGTTGTAAATGAATGATTGTTCGGGTTGCTCATTATATCTGTTACAATGACTCGACGGCAATTGTCCTTTTTGGGCAAAGATTAGTTTCCTTTCGCCTCTTTTTTTTTGTGTTTTTTTAAATTTTGCTTCTTTTCTGGACGCACTTTTCTTGTTTGGAGTTCGTGTTAAAAATAGAACATTATTTGCGAGAAGAGCTCTTGTCAATGGGGATATGTCTGCTATTATGTATTCTTGAGTCTGCTTATACTTTTATTCATATCAACGCTATTGCTGGGCAATTGGGTGTGTTATTATTGCATCCATAGTAGGAGTATCAGTCACGTGACTAACATATAACAGGTCCCAGACGTGTTTGGCGTTGTTAGCGAAGTGCTTTAGTGGAATTGACTCTGTGATCATGGCCTTTCTCGACACTACTAGACGCCAAATACCGATTAATTGTCTCTTCATGAGCCAATAAAACAGCTGAAGTCTGTTTCTAGAGCATTTAGACTACCCCATTGCGAAGCTGCTTATATAAACATGACAGTAAATAGAAAAACCATCAAAACATGAGACAAACTTGGGATAAGTTCAATCAACGTAAATTTCACAATTCGATGGGGCAGCTACTTTCAACACAACACACAATCAGTTCGGCCCATTCGGATCCTTTCTCTTATGCGCTTGGATACACAAAGGGATACCGTGTGACGCAGGAAGATGCACATTCGTTTAACCACACAACAATAAGTTTCTCTGACCATCTTAATCATTTCAAACAGATCGACTTGAGGATTTTTGGTATATATGATGGTCATGGGGGTAGAATGTCATCTGAATATACTTCAAAGAGGTTGCCTCAAAATATCATCTCTGAGTTTTCAAAAATTGAATCCAGAAGATTTAAAACTCTTCAAGGACTAGTGTCTCATAAGATAAAAAATGCGTTTCTACAAACAGATTTGGATTTATATGAATATTTGTGCGAGAACTCAGGGGAATCAAGTGGGACAACTGCAATAATAGCGATCATTATTGATTCCACGCATATTTTCATAGTGAATGTTGGAGATTCGAGGTGTGTTTTGTCCACCAATGGAGCAACAAAAAACTTATCATTTGACCATAAACCTTCTAATATTGGAGAAGTTATCAGAATAAATGGAGCCGAGGGAATAGTTCATTTTGATAGAGTGAATGGGATATTGGCCCTATCAAGGGCATTTGGTGACTTTAATTTCAAAAAGAGACTAATAAACGGTGCATTCATTAGCTCCACAGAAACTCAAGTCACTGTTGAACCTGATATAATATATAGGGAGATTGACGAGACAAATGATGAGTTCCTGATAATAGGATGCGATGGTATATATGATGTCTTCACTAATGACGAATTAATTAGGTTCATTAGGCATAATTTAGCATTGGATTTGAAATTAACTGAAATTATTGATAAGTTATTAACTTTAGCGCTCAATTCAGCCGATCAAAGGACTGGTATTGGATTTGATAACATGAGTATATACATAGTGGCAATTCAACAACACGAAACATTCGAGCAATGGCACTCTCGAATAAAGTTGAAGGTTGAAATCGAGAAGAATTTGATATAGCGATTGGCTATGATGCTCCGGTTATTATATAATAATTACGTAATATCAACTAATAGAAAAAAGTCATCAGATCGGAAACGAACAAAACAATCATTAAATAACCCCATAGTATTTCATCCCTTTCCCACTCCCTTTCATCATATTGAACTTCCATATCATTGATTCCGGCACTTTGACCTTTTTCCTCGGAAACTCCAAGCTTTGGTTATAAGAAATGTCCCTCTCATCTTTCTCATCATCATCCTATTCAAGATCTAACTACCATGATCCCATCCTTTCAACTTTTAATGATAACACCGAGATCTCAACATCTGAGGTTCTCAATATCACAAATACTCTGCCTAAGCAGTATGCAAAAATCACGTCACAGTGTCATAAGGCCTTGAAGTTATATAAAAAACTTCTGGGGATCCAATATAGGCTTAATTCATGGGAATTCCTGACATTGAAAACATCCATTGATCTCAACTTCAACAGTGAACAACACACAACTACTGCTAGAAAGTTTGATATTAAAATTGCAACTAACTGTATTGAAAAGTGTAAAACAATCGATGATGATCTTGATCTGATTATTGATAATATGGATACTTTGAAGTTATTTATTTCTCTACTCTCAATCGATGAATATATCTCAGATGCTGGTTGTCTAATATTGAAAATTTATTTCAAAATGCTTAGCTTGAAGAATAGTCTTAATGAAAGTCTTTCAATTTCATACACAAAATCCAAACTGCTAATGATCTTATATGAACTTCATCAAATTCTTACGAAACTTGATGAAGATTTTAATCCCCTGGTGAAGGACAATACCGATTATCAATCAACATTGAACTCATACAAAAACTTCGTTAGTGATATAATAGATCAGTTAGATGCTGCTATTGAACAAAAGGATTCTGATCATATTCAAGAATGTCTTAACATCTTGAATGATGTTGAAAAAATGTATGAATCAGTCAGAATAAACTTTGAATTCTTGAATGATGAATTATATGATATTAATGAAGAGGAGGACTATGTATCAGCTCAAAAGCAACTTCGATATGAAGATGAATATTTATATAACCCAAAACCAAGATCAAGAAGAACGTCAATCTCATCCACTACATCATCATTAACACGTCATTCTTCTGCTATCAAAACAACATTAACTGACGAACTTCCATATTTATTAAATGCATTTGACGAAGCCAAGCAACTTGAACAAGAATTGGCAGAGTATAAACAGCATTCGCCATCAATCTCAAGCCCAACCTCGGCATTTAGCTATCAATATACCACCCCTTCCTCAAGATCATTGTCTTCCTCAAATATCTCTACCGGAAACACATCAGCGTCTTCCACCAGCTCAATATCCTCTAATATCTTTTCTAAAGCCAAGTTTCCCGGTTCAACTTCAAATACCCCAAACAAACAAAATAGTAAAAATGGTATTAGAAGCCCTATACTTGCAAACACAAATTTAACTTCAGGATATCCTACAAATATTGGATTTTCAAACAGTCTACTGAACAATATTTATGGGTTAAATCCTTCTGGGGGTAAACCAGGATTTAGAAATGTTTTACCAGCCCATAATGAAGTTGATTAGTGAATATTCTTACACATTCTTTATAATATAAATATTCTTCAGCGTAATAATTCTTTTGATCAAAGTATGAAAAATGCAACACATAATTAAACTTGTTATGAATCACCTCTAGCCTCTCCATTTGTATAATTTCAGCCACCTCTGTTGGTCTTTAGATATTTCTTCTCTATAAGCCTATTTAAGGCTAATTCGGCGGTGTTTGGGTGTTTCCTAGGCCCTTGTTATCGCACTTACGTAATTTAATGATGGCCAAAATGAATGTGTCAGAAGCAATTGGAAGTGGTGTTTTGGCTAGAAAGCATGTCTGAAAGCAAGAAAGGGGTGGCATATATGAGATGTTCAATATGTTTAGAGCATAAAGATCAGTTTTACTGTGCTGACTGTGCCAACTTTACATTACTAAAGACCAAACTTTCTTATTATGATATACTTTCACAAAATGATGAACTAAAATCTTCCATCAATGGGATATTAAAATACTGTATCAGGAATGAGAATTATGAATACATCAAGATCTATATTGAGAAGAAAAGGAGCTTAGAAGCTGATAACAAAATTAATTATGATATTAATGAAAATAAAGATGGGATTTCAATGGAATCGATATCAGCTTTAAGTAATCAATTACTAACTATTGATACTTTGGTTATGAAGAGAAGAAATAATAAGATACTTCGAGAAGTTGAAATATCAAGTAATTCAAAAAAGGAGAAGTTTTCAAAACTGGAGGAAATACGATCATTGATACGGCAGAAGCAAGAACAATTAAAACATAAGGAATTATTATTGATAAAATCTTCAGAAAAATCCAAAACTTTAATGTATGAATTGATACAATTACAATTAGAATCACAAGCTAAGATACTGAAACAGATTAATGTTTCAAAATCCCTTCTATATCAGGAACTATTAGGGTTATATAATTTCAAAAAAAGGAAACTTTCATTTAAAGCTTCATCGTTGAATTCAACAACTATTATGCCACCAGAACAAAAATTTATCTTTATTATTTCTTTTACGCCTATGATATCACTTTGGAACCTTGCTGAATTTAAACGTGACGTGATAAACTCAAGTCTTTCCAAGACTTGTAAATTTATTGATCAAGTTTCTAAAGTATTATTGATTCAATTACCTTATACAATTACAAATCCTATTATAGAGCCTAAAGTTGGGAATTTCATTATTTCTTTGAGTAATGAAATATGGGAGATTAGCACTTTTGAATTGAGATTGTTCATTAATGGGTTTACGAGACTCATATATAATGTTTTGGTAATATTGAAATATTTAGAACTTTTAGAATTAACTAAAGATGACGTTTTCAAGCTTGATGAATTGGTTTTTAAATTAGCAAAGAATGATCATATTATATCAAATAGAAGAGGCAGTGATAACGGTAATGGTAATGAGAACAATGGATATTTAAAACTTGAAGATTTGGATGTTGATGAAATGACAAGAGATTGCTTAAATTTGATATTGGAAAAGATAAATACAAAGAATAATGAATGGCAAGTGGTTCAAGATGCGTATGATTGATAATTCATTTATTCTGGATCACTGTTTGGTGGTGGTTCTGGTTAAGATCAAGTACTAAATATTTTTAAAATTATATGCATGTCTAATGAAAGAAAAAGACCTGATGTTAATAAATTACCCAATTATTTTTGAAGTCTATATATAGTTTAATGGTAAAAATATTGTGTTAAAATATGAGTTCGATAATCATCTTTGAATATACATTTAAGATGCTTTTCTTTAATTAAGGATTATTTTAAGGATATGCCTTCAGGGGCTTTCTATTGATATTTCCTATATTAAATCTATTTGAAGTAGATATTTCAGTAATTTATTTGTCTTTCAAATCCAAGAATTTCTTGATATAAATCATGAAAGTATAAATCATTTCCATTAACAAACCGGTATCTATAAAATCTGTCATCTCTTTGGAGCCCCCTTTCCCATGTGGAATGCACAATCTCAACTTCTCGTAATTTCCCATTCTCATAATCTTCTATAAAATTTTCAAGGTATTCTCTCCAGTTTTCAAACACAACATGAAATGGATATTTGTCTTCCCAAGAATAACCATAGATTAAAACCTGTCCATATTTACCATTGACATTGGGGATCAAATCAAGGCCAACAAAATCATCTAATTCGTTACCTAACATAGGTAGGAGCCCAGGTCCATACAATCTTGGGTAAACGCTGTCTGGGGGCACAGAGTTAGTGTCGAGCAAATCTGATTTAAATATAGTTTTCTTATCAATCCTACCTGACATCCAATATCTAACATCATCAATTGAGTGCAGTCGACCATCAGCCACAAAGAAAGGGAATCCATCTCCAGAGCCTTTGGGCTGTCCATTGATCTCTAAAAAGAATTCTTTAGCATCTTTCGGCAATTCCATATCGAATTCTTTTTCGAAGGCTTCGATCTCTGATAATGATGCGCCTGGGTTCCACAGTTCTGAGGGATCGATATCGATTTCGTAATCATTGATTATATCAAGATTTATACGTTTGATCTTGTGGACAAGCTCTTTAATTGTTGACATCTATAGGCTAAGTTGGTGTCATGTTGAAGAAAAAGACATTATTTTCGGGGATTTTATAGTAAAAAGTGCCATATGACTCATGAAACTCAACTCAAAATCTATCAGATCATCAATCAATTAAATCACTGAAACACAAATTATAGAATTGATATGACTCAGTGTTGAATTCTGTGGTTTGTGGCAATTTGCCCCCAGATGAGCTAATAGCGAAACGAGGCGCGCACTGGGTGATCGGGTTTTAGTATTTTCTAGCGGATCCTGGCGAGTTCTAGTGGGCTGGGCCAGACTTGCTCTTTCCTTCTAAATCATGAGATCTTGGCGTCAGAGCCTCCATGGGCTTTCGGAGGGTATTTAAATACTATTAAGACCCTGAAACTAAAATGCCTCTCAATGGCTCATGAACAAAGTTTCTCCTTCTAAACTCATATCCTTCAAACACCTCAACAAAGCTACTCACACACCCTTCAAACTCAACTTCAAACTATGTTGAAATATCAGAAGCGAATCTCTTTCGATTCCATAAATCCCAATGAAGAATTATCCCCAAATCAGCCCATACACGTTCCTCCCCAATATCTTGATCCATCACACTCAAAGCCTGAAATTGACTTGAACTTTGGATTTGAATCATCTTTCAGATCAACTGATGTTACTCAGATATTCAATGGTTTCAATCACTTAGGTGTGCCTACAGCCTCTCAACCTCAACCAACTTCACAATATCAGTTCAAGAGGAAAAGAGTTCCTAAGCTACCCCCTCCCCCTAATAAATCCATATTAAAGCACAGTGGTGGCTATGCTCAGATGGTTGATTTGAAAAATGCTCCTGCCATGAGAAAGAAATCATTTGTTGATATGACCACTGAAGAGTTACTAGCTCTGGATCAGCAATACAGAAAAGGTGTTGATTTGAGTGAATTGAAGTTTGATGGTGATGGATATTTGCCTTTCCAAGCATTTAACACATTTGATAGTAAAAAAGGTAAGAAACTAGGAAACATTGATAAAGTTATGAATTTCAAGTCTGATCAAAAAAATGATAGTAGAGATTTGGACTTTAGTTCTTATGCTGAAGTTTATAAACATCAAGATTTTAAGAAATTTGTTTTGGAAAATTCGATTAGAAATGAATCAAGTAATTATAAAGATTCATTAAGAGATATTATGGTTTATATTAGTGGTAGAAGACATACTTGGGATGCTATAAACTGGAGTTTCAAGAATTACCTAAAAGATGGTGATCAATTGATAATTGTTTGCAGGGTTCCAAGAGATAAAGATTCAGATTTCGATGATAATGAAAATGATAATGATAATGATAATGACCAAGACTATGATTCTTACCATAGTGATATTGAACTTGAAAGAGAAGATATCAAATATAGAGCAAGTAACCTGAAAATTTACATATCTAAAATAATTGAAGTGCTGAATTTAAGTGATTTGAAATTATCAATAATATTTGAATTTATTATTGATTATTCTCTGAAAAGAATACTGAAGCAAATTATAGACTTTTATGACCCTCATGTGATGATTCTTTCTTCTCTAATGACTATGATGGATGTCCATTCAAGAACGTCTTATAAATTACCTGCATATGTGATGAAAAAATTAAATATACCTGTGATAACAATTCCTGATTTATTGATTGATGAAGAATCAGTGAGTTTATTAAAGCCAAAGTTATCTGGTTTAAATGATGATTCAATTCCAATATTAGATAAACTGAATCAATATTCAGATTCAATTGATTCAAATAGAGATTATGAACCTATATATCCAGAGGATTGTGAAAGATCATATTTAACAAGATCAGAACCTGTTGTTACACCTCTGAAGTATTATCCAGACACCATAAATTCAGATGAAAGACCATATTTCCCAGATGTGAACTATAAATTGGTACCAACCATCAAATTCAGTGATGATTTAAAAGTTCCTAGAACTCAGAGTAACTATTTAAATTCCAAATCTCCATTAACCAGTAGAAGAGGAAGTTCAAGCAATACTCCTATATACAAAGTGAAATCGTTATTGGATGATGAAAGTTTAGAGACAACCAAGAGTGGAAGTACCAATGGTCTAAGTCTAACTCAAAGTAATGAAATTATGCAAAGAAGAAGAAGCTCTGGTAATATTAAAAAAGTGATAAGCGCACCTGATGAAAAGCCATCAAAATCCTTTTTTGGATTATTCAAGAGGAGATCAAAATGATGTAATGAAACTAATGAATTATTTACTTTTTACAGCTCTAATTAAAACTTCGTAGTGACCAAAAACTGACCTTAATGACATTTGAACATCTTCAAAAACGTTTGAATTGAGTATATGATTTGACCAAAAAAGGAAATAATTGTGGGGTTCTCAACTTCTGCCAACTAGCAATCTGATTACGTAATTATTCAATCAAAGATCATTTCTATCGATTACGTAATTTTCGTAGAGATAAGAAATGGAGCAAATGACCTCAAAAAATGATGATCAATTTTTTTGGGTTTGGTGGAGAAGCTCTGTATAAAAAGAGTGAATTTCTCTCTTTATTGATTTAGATTAACGAACAGTCTTCACAAAATCTATCTAATTATATTCAAAATGCTTCCAATTAAATCAAACATGTTCAAAACAACAACTTTCGGATTCCTATTGGGATCTTCGATCCCAATCCTATTCACTAGTTTATACATCATTCCTTCAAAGAATTTCCAAAACGAAAAGGATTTGAATAATTTGAAAAGATGGTTAAGCTTGATGAACTTCCAAGTTTGGAAACTAGAAAACAAAAACAAGGATCAGTTGATCACCCCTGGTCCTAAAGCATTCAAAGGTGAATCTGCCTATAGAGATGCTTTATATTGGGCTGGATTCTAATCATCATGTAAGCTCTATGAATTCAATGCCCCTATTTAACTTTCTTAGTTTGGGGCAATGCTTAGCAATGCTTTATTGATGATGATAAATAACGATTATGATGGAACTGATAATGGATTTTAAACCAAAACATTTTATTTCATACCCTTTTAGTTGGATCCTAAACCTTACACAAACTCACATGTACGGAAATCCGTACAATTGCATTTTTCATTGTGGGGAGAGTTCTGTATGAAGACTCGAACCTGGTTGGGTTTATAGAGACGATAGCTGGGCTATTGTTGTTGTTAGGAGGGTGTCTACCAAGTACTGGTATACTGGGATTCACACTCATATTTGACAAGAGACTATATCTTTTTTTTTGTTCTTTAGGTTAACCTTATTGGTAGTTTATTATTTGATCGATATTAATATTCTTTTAAGGATTGGATCTATATGAAATATTTTTATTTTTTTTTGAAGTTCTGTAGTATATTCCTTTTCGATATAGTCCTTTCAATAGCGAAGATTAATCCAAGGTTATAGTTAGCTATGGCAGAATGGTACAAACTCATAATTTTCAAATCATTGTCTGGATTGAGTTTTGTTTTTGGATTTAATGGGTCTCAGCCACTTGAACAAGAATTAAGAAGTGAATATCTACGTAATACATCTAACTGGACTGCGCAAATATATTCGTTCTCTAACACATCTAGTAATCAAAAATTTTATTTGTATCTTTACTCAACGTCTCAAAATTATTTAGTTGAATAATAGTTTAGATGTTTGTTGTTTACAAGGCTAAAAACAAATATGCAATTTATATTAAAGAAATCATCAATTTTATTAGGTGCTGAGTTTGATTACTTCTTTTGATGTCTTTCTCTAACGCTCTTGGCTAAGTTTCTCAATTCTAGTATACTTTGTGGGACATCTTCATCCAAGTCCTTTTGAACTTCGATTTTTTTTGCTTTTGTGGCTGCTGTTGTGCTTACGGTTGGAACAATGAAATTCTTTGATGTCTTGGAGGCCGCAATATCAGCATATGTTGGTTTCTTGATTATTAAAGGTGAATTTTTAGGTTCAAAAGTAACATTTAACAAGTTTGAAATAGTGGATGAATCACTGTAAAATGATGGTGTTTGTAATAAATCACTTGATTTAGGTCTTGGTGTAGAATAAATACTAATTTTTGGTTTATTGTTTTTAGGTTCGAATACATCGTGACTTGAAGAAATCTTATTCTCATCTGACAAAAGTTTAGGCAGTTTCGTGAATTTTGGTGAAGCTTCAATATGAACTTGGAATTTTGAAAGGATTTTTGAATTCTTAGGATTGTTATGCATTAATGGATTGGTATTAATTGGTGATATACTTGTAAATGGTTGGATTTTTGGTTTGGACTGTTTTGATGGTTGACTATTATTATATCTTGAGTTAAATTCACCTTTAGCACTTAACCTAACTAGATTTATAGAATTTAACTTTTCTTGTAATTCACTTGTATCAAATTGAGACCCAATTTTCAAGTAAGAAACTTTTAAAATGTTTGAAGCATGTTCCAAGTTCAGTCCTTTCATAATATCAAGACCTGATGATCCATATACTTTTTCCAAATCTTCTAAATCCCAGTAGATTATGAAAATTTCAAATTTATAATTATTATTTAATTCTATTCCGTGAATCAACTCTTCAAGCAAAGCTTTAGATTCAAATATATCTTCTGTGCTCAGTATATTGAAAATCAACAAGTTAAAATTCTGAAATAAGTTTGGATTATGAATCTTATCAATCTTGGAAATGTTCAACTTGAATTTTGTCTCATCTGTCTGTTTATTAAGATGAAACTTCTTATCGAGAAATTTTGATATCAATGTTGAATTGCTGAATAGTAAAATATCATAAGACTTGAATGAGGTAGAGCTTGATATGTTTTCAATCAATTTATCAAATGAGAAAGGGGATAAATCAATAGGTTTGGCAAGAATTTCATTTTTAACTTTTTTTCGTTTTATTAGTTTTGGAATACCAAAGTTCTTAGAGGCTTCAATCAGTTCATCTCTTTTTCTTTTCTTCAAATCAAGTTTACTTTTTGACTTTTGTGCAATTTCAATAACTTTGTAGATCAACTTTCTTTTCAATTGTCTCTTCCTGAAAATGTCAGCCATTATTTCATGTTTTTCAAAATATAACAGTTCATTAACAAAAGCTTCATATAAACCTTCGGTAAACGAATTTAGTAACCTTTGCTTATGTAATTTTTTTTCGGTCTTTAATTGGATCAATGGACCTAAAATACTAGATAATTCTTTATGAACAACGTCTTTTGTGATGTTCTGTTGAATAGTTCTACCAATTTTCGATATCAAATTAGCCCTCTCTTGAGTTTTTAACTCTTGCTTTTCCTTCAGTAGTCTTTTCATTTTTTCTAGCCTTTCTTCTTCAGCTATTTTGGCATCTTCTTCTTGTTTCTTAATCCTTGATTCTTCAGCTTGTCTCCTTTCCTGAATAAGTTTTTCTTCTCTTACTTTCTGATTTGCAACTTCCTCTTTTAGCAATTTCTGTTCCTCATTATTAACTTGACCAACATTTGGCTTCTCTAAAGCACTAGGAAACTGGAATTTGAAAGTAGAAGAATCATTCTGAACAGTACTAGGAAGAGTTGGACCGAATACATTATGATTCTTGAATGAAGGTTGCGAAGGAGTAAAAGAATTCAATTGAGTTCCAGCATGTGATGGAATTGAAAATGCAGAACTGATAGATTGCTTTTGACTCTCAAATTTGATAGTTGATGTGTTTGATACTCCATTATTGACAAGCGTTTTGAAAGAAGGAATGTTTGAGTCAGCCTTATCTGAAAAGGATTGTCTAAAAGGCTTCTGTTCTGGGATTAAATGTGAATTGTGGTTCAAAGAAATTATATCTACAGTTTGAACACCATCGACCATTTCAATGTTCAATCCATAGTATTTGAAAAACTCAAATGCATCGTCAGAGTCATTAAATGCTAGTAAATCTTGTAGGTAAGGTAAAGGATATGGTTTTGCCTTGTTATGAATTGACCTCTTAATTGATTTTATAGCATAAAACCGTATTTCATTTAGATGAATTTCTAATAAATATGCCATTAAAATCGGTATCTTACCTTCACTTAATATTTGGAAGAAAAGTTGAAACAAATTCAATGAGTTCTCAATTGGTCTGAACCCTCTTTCAATTATATTAGTTGAGACCAAATTTCTTATATTTAAAGCCAGTTGAACCTTTGGATCTTTGAAAACATCATTTGGAAGAGCTTGAATCTCTCTTTCAAGTTCAGGATCTCTTAGCTGACTTAAAAGATAATAAGCTCTAAACTCAGCTTCGTTTGAAGCTTGAATATCCCTAGAGTGATATTCTGTGTACATTTCTGATAATGTCTTTAGAGCTTTGTTCATTTGTTCCAATTCTTGTTGTTGGGAATATTCACTTCTTGTTTTAGCCATAGTATGTAGAGTCAATATATGTATTCTAACAATTCTTTCATTACAATCCATAGCTTCAGGGCCCATAAAGTTTTGATAAGTAAAGTCTTGACGTATGGATCTTGTTCTATCCCAAAGGAAGGATTGTGCTTCAGGCAATTGATTCAAAGTATTATCAACAATATAGTCTAATGTTTGGACCAAAATATGAGGGGGTCTGACATCCGATGGTAAAGGTGGAGGTTGACCTGCAGCAGGTCTTGAAAAAGCTTTGATTGCTTTGGATTTTGAAATTTTTCCTGAGTTTGAGTCTTTCTCATACTTTCTAACATCATTTTCAACAGATCTTCGTATTCTTTCATAAACTGGACACATATCCAAACAAGAACCTGTAAATAAGATAGCATCTTCTAAACTTCTTCTGATCTTCTCGTTATCAACCAGTCCTTTTTGCTCCATCATCTTTCTTTCATTTTCTCTTAGTACTTGGAATTCTTCATAAAGAGAAGTCAAATCAGAAGCTGATAATTCCATTGACTCCATTTTAGCTTGGTTCTGTCTATCCCATGAATCAACTTCCCGCAGGTCATTTGCGTTTAAAGATGGAGGTTGGTATATTAAAAACTTTGGAAGAGGTCGTAGTTGTTTCTGTGTGTCTTGAAAGTTTTGAGATGTTGAGAACCCACCAACTAAAGAATCCAATTGGATTTCGTCTGAAGATAGTGTTATCGCATTTTGATTAGTTCTTTTGGATGGTGCAATTATAATTTTTGGAGTTGGTGATTCTGTTGATGCTCTTGAATAACTTGTTTCCTGCTTCTTCAGAGAATTGTTCTGAAATACATTCCTTTTACTGAAATTCTGTTGTTTTCGTTTATCACCATTAAACTTCTTATTTAACTGCTGGTCACCATTTTTCCCATCCAGTCGCTGTTTTGGGGCACCTGGTCCGGGAAGTTTGAAATCAAGCATTGAAAGGGGATTAAATACGTTCCAGATAGGCTCTCAATAACGATAAAGGATTAGTTAAATGGTTATTTTCTGCTATGGTACTCTACCTTTACCGCATTTTTTGGTCAAAAACAAAACAAACTAGAAAAGACATCCAAACACCAAAAGTGTATAATAGTCCCCCAAAGAGAAACTGGTCTAGTCCTTCAAAAAGGTATCTAAGTTTCAAGTCCTAAGTCCCAGTCAAGTCCCAGTCAATGTTCCCCCAGCGGCTTCTAGAAATTCCAATTCCAGAAGGCGTTTTTGCAACAAAAAACAAAGACACTTTTTGTTGCAAATATTCCAATCACCAACTATCACTTCTTTATCTGTCCGCGCTCATTTAGACAGGCTCACGACCTCTTGATTTGTCTACTTTCTATTTGAATATTTCAGCAAGCGAAGTAGCCCATCCCAGACACAACAACGAATCCTAAATAGGGAACCATGAGTGAGGCAGAAGCAATAGTTCACAATCCCGTTACAGAAGGGGATGACCAGAAGATTCTCGCAGTTGTTCCAGAAGACATTTCCTTAGTGGATGGGAAATCACCACTGGATGATACACCGGTGATAAGTGAAACAAACACGGTTGATAGTGATGTCTCAAAGACAAATATAAAGAAGAAAGAACAGCTCGTCAGGCCGTTGTTTTCTCGTACCAGCACTACGGATAAGTCCTCAAAGCAAATTCAAAACAAATTAATGACTGTAGAGACTGAAACAGTCGATGCTTCGGCTGCACCTTCAGTTTCATTGCCTATTGGTCTTAATAATAATGTGATATCCACCGTGATCTCCAATGTCATTTCCAATAATGATATACTATCAAACAACTCAAGCATTTCCAATAATTTGTCTTCTCTGAGAGCAAGAAAAAGCACCTTGTTTGTCGACTCCAACCAACAGAATCCAAATGTTACCACCGCACAAACCCCAATACTAGAAGTTGATGATAATGCCAGTGTGAATGGGTCTATAAGGAATAGTAAGAGGTCAAGTCAAGCTGAAACTTATCATAATTTACCTAAATCTGGTGCTACCAAAGCTGATTTATTTGCTGCAAAGATTGCTAATGCTGTTGGTGATGCTTCTGATTCTGATTCTGAAGAAACCTTTGTTTATGAAAGTGCACCTGATGCCTTGAACTCCACCAACACGTTACCTAATAATAAGACTTTACAAAGCTCGAATCCTATAGGTCTGCGAAAACTCACTCAAAGGAACGTTAGTATGCCTTTATCAACTGCTGTTCATCCATATTCACCATCAAATGCTCCAAATATTGTGCTGACGGGTGAAGATTCGAAAGATCCAGGCAGCCAGAATATTGATACCGAAAATGATTCAGATACAAGTAATACTGAATCACATAATCAGCAGGCAACAGGCCAACAGGACAAACTCTACATTTACAAATCAAGTTTTGATTCAAATCATAATTCTAGTGCAAATTCTGTCAATACACCAAAACAACCGAAGACCTTCACCAAATATCACGGGGAGTCCAGTTCCAGAAATGAAAGTGTTTCAGCTCAGGGCAATTCATTTCCATCTCCACAAAATCACCGGAGTCAACTTCGAACTACGACTTCGAAACTCTTTGATGTCAAAGGTAGTTCCTTGAGAAGATACTCAGGTGTTCCGGATGATGTCAACATTGAAGATTATATCGACCAATATGATGAAGAACATGAAATTGGAAATGATAACTTCAATGAGTTTTATGATTATGATGAATATGCTGATGACGATGAATTAACACCCTTGAATGTCAATAATGCTAATAACAATTTGAGAAATAAGATGACACAACATTATTTCAATGGGAGAAGTTTGCCAAACTTTAAATCCACTGATACCGACGATCACTCACAAGACTTTGGTTACAACAAAGATGAAACTGTGAATAATAACTCAAAATTGAAGATAAAAAAATATAAGTCTAGGCCTCAAATTGAGCAGCGTTTACAACATCCTTATTCGCCTCATAATTTTAGAAACACAAAGAAAAATAGTAGCATACAGGCTTTTAAGAACTTCATATATTTGTTTGCGTTGGTTTTCTTATTATTAGCTTTTGGCTTTGTTGCTGGATTTTTCCTTGCTACCACAAAAGATTTGCAAAATGTTCACATTGTCACTTTGGATAACGTTATTGTCTCTTATGATGAGTTGATATTTGATCTAACAGTTGAAGCATTTAACCCTGGATTTGTTTCTGTCTTGATCGATGACCTTGAGTTGGACATTTTTGCTAGATCTTCGTATATAGAGAAGGAGCTTGTAATGCCTATTTATCAAGATGATTCATTAAAAGATGTTCAGACGATGCTATTGGGTACAGTGGAAAAATTTGATACTCCTTTAGAATTCATGAGTGGATTTTTTAATAGAAATTTCTCTACGTCTAAAGGACAGATAAAGTTGTTACATCCAGGTCAAAATTCAACTGACACTGAAGGTGAATCTGGACAGAGTGAAAATCATAAGATTGAGAATGAATCGGATAAGTGGAAAGCTATAATGAAAAAGCCATTCGAGTTGATAATTAGAGGTACCTTAAGATATGATTTACCTTTTTATCATAATGAAAGAAGTGTGGCAGTTACGAAAACCGTTTCAATTGATCCTGCAGATATATGAAACCGCTATGAAATTTTGCTTTTTAATACACTAATGCCTAATACTTGAAGGTGCATTTGATATAATCTATTGCTGTAGAATTCTCTGAATGTCCTTAGCTCACCTACGTTAATTGAACTTCATGATCAAATAAAATTTCATAAAAACTTCCTCCATGTTCAGATGGAAGTGAATCTATTTACAAAGTTGTGGGGAGTTCTAGTTTTTCTTTGGTTTCTTGCAGTGATATCATAGTTGAGATCTATCAAGTGAGCTGCCATTATTCAATTTCTTATCATTCACTTTAACAATAATGGATCTTAATACACGAGGATCCGCTTTCAAAGTCCTTAGGATTTCAGACTGAGCAGATGTACTTGAATCGAAAAGCATAGCAAATCTATGTCCTTGGAAATGACGTTCTTGATCTTTAGAAATAATTTTTGGTAACGGATGTATACCAATAGACTTAATCTGTCTAATGACACCACGATTCTGGACTATTAGTCTCCCAACTGTGGAGGCAACCTCTTTTGCTTCAATAGATGCACCGGGATTGGCGATACGTGTAGTTGCAATCAGTTCGTAGAGCATGGCTTTTTCTTGTTTACTCTATCTTTCTGGTGCAATTTTGTGAGACTTTTTGGATATTTTTTTCATTTTCATCAACTTGAAATGGTATTACCCGGACTTTTATCTTTTCGGATTTAAACGATAATATCACCGACTAGCTTAGTCATCAATTTTTCTAGAAATGTAAACAAAGGCGAAAACTTCAGAAAGAGAACCGTTTAAATTTGACACAAATTTGGGCATTCGAGGATGCCTTTTGGGTGTATGTGTCTAATTTCAGTGTTTACCCGAGAAACTACTAACATTCACGTCTTCAAGCAACACTTGACCTTGACGAATGCATAGAGCGATTGTACAAAAGAGAACTTCTTCCAGAAGTCACTATCAAAGCACTCTGCTTCAAAGTTAAGGAGCTATTAGTACAGGAGAGTAACGTTGTGTATTTGAAATCTCCTGTGACTGTTGTTGGCGATATACACGGTCAGTTCTATGATTTGATTGAGATATTTAAGATTGGAGGATACTGTCCAGATACAAATTACTTATTTCTTGGTGATTATGTAGATCGAGGAATGTTCAGTGTTGAAACTATAAGTTTGTTAGTATGCTTAAAAGTGAGGTACCCAACTAGAGTGTTTTTAATTCGAGGGAATCATGAATCAAGACAAATTACACAAAATTATGGGTTTTATTCAGAATGCATGAGGAAATATGGAAGTCCGAATACGTGGGCTTTTTTCACAGATATGTTTGATTACTTGGTTCTTGCAGCTGTTATTGATGATACGATATTCTGTGTTCATGGCGGACTGTCACCAAATGTTCATACGATAGACCAAATTAAGATTGTTGATAGATTTAGAGAGATACCACATGAAGGAGCAATGGCTGATCTAGTGTGGTCAGATCCAGATGAAGAAAATCGAAACTTTGCATTATCTCCAAGAGGAGCCGGTTATACCTTTGGAGTAGATGTTGTTGAGAAATTCCTCTCTATGAACAATATGGATAAGATTTTAAGAGCCCACCAATTATGTAATGACGGCTATCAGATTTATTTTCAAGGATTAGTGACTACAGTATGGTCTGCACCAAATTATTGTTATAGGTGTGGAAATAAAGCCTCAATTATGGAGATATATAGCCGATTTGACCATTTCTTCAATGTGTTTGAAGAAGCTCCGGAAAATAAAGACCAGTTCCCCAAAGAAGAGTTATTCCCTGAAACGAAAATTAATGACAAATTTGGCTATGAGATGAAAACACATATAGTTGACTACTTCCTATAATGACCTTTACAGCACTCCCCCTTTTTGCAGGAATTAATAATCAATATTGATAGTTGCAAATTTACGAGTAGTATAATTCCAGATTCGTACCATTATGGATCTCATAGTCTCCCAATGAAATATGGTCTTTCAGAGTTGTATTCCCTTTCTTGAGTAGGATCTTGCTATGGGCTGTGTTGATCTGTAATGCCAACAGTTTTTTGAAGTCACCTACCAAATCCTCCTCAAGCGCTTTAACACGAACTTTCTTTCCCACACTATGAAACAGTGTTAGTATCCAAAGACAGTCTTCAAAATATACCAACTACTCACCGGTCATTGACAACAACTTCAATCATACTAGACCAACCGAGTTAGAAACTACGTGACTGCTCTTTAATGACTTTTTTGCCCTCTGAGTTTTTGATTTAGCCTAAAATGTCAGGGCTTCCCAACCAAACTCCTTGAATTTTTTTCCGGCCTTGAAGATGCTCAAGAAAGTGCATTCTACCAATTTGTAACTGACAGATTTCAAGCATGCCAATCCTATTGATAGACTCATATGACTCATTCACGTATAATCTGAAAAGTCTTATTGAAAAAGCATCAAATTTACAGGTTGTCACCATACATAATGACACATTGTCAACTGATGAACTGGCTAAGTACATTGATCTATTTGAAGCTGTTATAATTGGACCAGGACCGGGACATCCAGCATTGAGGGAAGATGTTGGTGTTATTCCATCACTGTTTGATGGGTCTTTAGGCGTGACTGTACCACTGCTTGGAATATGTCTCGGTTTCCAGGCTTTGGGATTGTCACATGGTTCTAATGTTGGAAAATTGGACTCAATCAAACATGGTCAGGTTTATAAAGTGAAGCATGACGATGACCATCTATTCAAAGATATTCCTGAAGAATTTGATAGTGTGAGATATCATTCCCTTCATGTTACTGACCTATCTCCTGAATTGAAGCAACTGGCCGTCACTGTCGAAGATGACGGTATTGAGATTATCATGGCAATGAAGCATAACAAACGCCCATGGTACGGTGTTCAATACCATCCAGAATCTATATGTTCTACATTTGGAGGTCAACTGATCAAGAACTTTGTGGAGATTGCTTTGAATTATAATTATCAGCATCGATCAGTAATGCAAAATAACCAGCTATTATCTGAATTGAAGTCAACGGTGTCAATTAAGCCATTAATTCTAAAGAATTCTTTAAATGGAAGAATCAATGTCAATATTGAGGAATATAATACCGATAAATCAATCATTGAGATTTGTGATTCCTTAGATCAATCAAACCAAGAGTTCGTGCTACTCAACTCAGCTGCTAGCCCAGGCCAGTGGTCTATTATTGGTTTGCCAAATGAAGATTCTTTATACATAACCCATTCAACAGAAACTCCCAATCAAGTAACATTGAAAAAGGGATCGATAATTGAAACTAAAGAGATTCGTTCTATTTGGGAGTTTACTGCTTCACTAATGAACCCATACCTATCACTGAGTGAGAAGTTTGAGTATCCATTTGTTGGTGGCTTAATGGGAATTTTCTCTTACGAAGAAGGACAGCATATAAGGCTTGAAAATCTGCCTCAGATTACCAAAGATCCAATACCTGACACAAAACTAGTCTTTATCGAAAACTGTATCTTGAGGAATAATAATGATGGGAAAACATACATCATAACACATTCTGATTCAATAAATATCAAAAGTATTCTGAATACAGTTAATGGATATAGCGCACCATTGGAAAATATACCAACGCTAGACGTTACTTTTCCAGATAAAGAGCATTATGAGAAATTATTCAATAAATGCCAGGAATATCTATCAAATGGTGATTCTTACGAACTATGTCTCACTACCAATACCAAGATATCACTCCCATCTGAAATCAAACCATGGGACATTTATAAGACTTTAACACTTAAAAACCCATCACCTTACTCTGCTTACTTCAACTTTGATGATTGCATTCTCATCAGCTCATCGCCAGAAAGATTTATACATTGGGATAACGAATACTGTGAATTACGCCCAATTAAGGGAACGGTCAAGAAAACATCAATTATGACCAGAGAAAGAGCCGAAGAGATTCTAAGGACCCCTAAAGAAATTGGTGAGAACCTGATGATTGTGGATTTAATAAGGCATGATCTTCTTGAACTCTTAGATGACGTCATTGTTTCAAAGCTCATGACTGTAGAAGAGTACACCACCGTTTATCAGCTTGTCTCGGTGATAAGAGGCAGAATAGATCACAGGAGTGAATACACAGGATTCGACATCCTATCAAGGTCATTACCGCCAGGATCTATGACTGGTGCTCCTAAGAAAAGATCTATTGAGATATTACAGAGTTTGGAAGGATCAAGAAGAGGCTTATATAGTGGTGTTTGTGGGTATTGGTCAATTGATAATTCCTCGGATTGGAGTGTTACTATAAGATCTATATTCCACTACAAAAAAGATTTGGAGAACGATCAGAACAGAAATATTTGGAGAATTGGTGCTGGTGGTGCCATAACAGTTCTGAGTGACTCCCAAGGCGAATGGGACGAGTTATTAACTAAGCTAGAGAGTGCATTACAGACATTTCAATTTTCAAATTGATAGTTTCAAGATTTCCATTAAACTTGTACATAGAGGGAAACCAAATTAATGACAACAGGATAAAGAAAAGAAAAATGTAACACTCAACAACAACAAATTGGTGTAAAATCATAATACTCTCATTTTTTCCTATTTAATCTCAACGATGTCATCTTCATTAGCACTTAATCCAATAACGTTTAAGAAAGTATTCAAATTAGTCAAAATATGGTTCTTCTCATTTGGTAGACTTTCTTTGGCTTTACCCATTGAACCAAAAATTTCATCTCTAATTTCATCAACAATGATTCTTTGATGGTTAATCTTACCCCCTAATGACAAACTTGCTAGGAATTGCCATATGTATGAATCATCAATACTTGCTTTGGTGGCTGGGAAAATCAATGGTAATTTATTTTCCAAGGATGAAAATAGACTTTCATAAGCATTTGACCACAATTGTAGATCATCGTTCGAAACAGGTTGCTCTTGTTGAATGATTTCAGCTCTAGATAATAATATTGTCAATAATAAAATACCCAATTTTGAAGTAGACAAAAAAGAAACATTGTTATGTTCGACTAAAATTGTTAAGAAACCTATGATTTCGTCCAAAGAAGCATCAGTAGATAAGAAATGAATAATTGTTTTCAAAACAGTCCACTGGAATAAATCGATTGTCTTTTGAACTGAGTTTGGAATTTCGTCATTTTCATGATTCTTGAATGATGAGTTGGTGATAACCTTAATCAACGATAGGTTAGCAAAGATCAATGTAACAACGGTTAACCTTTGTTGTCTACTCAAGAAATGGAAGATTCTTGGGAAAATCTTTAGACCTTTCTCATATGATAAAGTTTGGATAAACTGATTTGATTGTTGAGCACTGTCATAAACTTTTAGAGATTCCCATAAAGCCTCAGAATTCAACCCGTCTCTTTTCTCTCTTTCTTCTGACTCCAAAAGAAGTACTTGTTGATAAATCTCTTCAATTAGTGCCAAACTAGCCTTTTTGCCGACTTTGGTAATCTCTGGTAGTTCTGGCTTGTTACCAACAATTTCTAATTGCTTTCTTGGCCTTTTACCAGAAACAAAACTTACTTTACCAAGAGCGCCTTCTTTAGTCAATTGCGTATTTCTTGGTCTTTCTTTAGCAGCTGCAACTGCCTTTTGGACTTGTTGCTGCATTCTGTGCAAAGCCAGATCTGCTCTCTGATGGCGCCCACCTAGTTTATGACCAGAAAAGTTTAGATAATTTTGAGCAATAGAATTATTACTAACATTATGGTCACCGGTCTTAAGCAATCTAAATACTTGAAAATAAAAGTCTTCATTGTATGGATCATCAGTAACAATTTGAGATAGTTGAATCCTTGAAATGAAATCTTTATCACGAGGAGTCATGATACCAGAGAATTGCAGGATGCGTTGAACTTTCTGGTGGCGTCTAATTAAACGTGCTTGTTCCTCTTCTGGTAAATCTTTGAAATTCTCATGGTGCAACCCACCACGGTGATTGCGATTGTTTTGATGGTGATGGCCGCTGTGACCATTAGAAGAAATACCATGCTGACGGTGCTGTTGTTGCTGCTGTTGTTGATGGTGATGATGATGTTGTTGTTGCAGTTGCTGCTGAGCTAACTCAGGACGATGAACATTCTGGGCTCTCAAGCTGTTTGCTTCATCTGATCCTAGAACAGGAAATTGAGATAAATCCGGTTTAGACTGTTGAATATCAGGATGGTGACGAGCGTCCTCCAACTGGCGTTCGTCTTGAGATTGAGGAACACCATTTTGTTGTACATGGTTTTGCTGACCGTCTTCAGAAGTCTGCAATTGTAACTGAGGGGCTTGATGTTGGTGTGGTAGTAATGGCTGTTGTTGTTGCTTTTGCTGTTGCCCTTGTGATGGTGGTTGTTGTTGAAATTGATCAGGTGGAAACTGCGCTTGATGTTGTGCAAATTGTGCTTGATGGATCAATTGTTGTTGGATTTCAGGTGGTAGCTGAGCAAATTGCTGAGGTGGAATCTGGTTTAGATTGAACTGAGGTGGGAAAATCGGTGGGCCTTGTTGTCGTTGAATAAATTCTGGTGGATAGAAGAAAGGTTGAGGATAAGCTTGTGGAAATTGTTGTTGCAGAACTTGAGATGGGGGGCCTTGCTGTGGCAGTGGTGGCTGCTGAGTCAATTGAGCTTCAATTTGATCAACGGACAGCGGTTGTTGACTACCAGTAGTGGTACTTGGCCCACCCCATAGAGATTCCATTGGTAATAAAGCATCGTCACTTAATTGCTGTGGTTTTGACTTAGCAGCATCAGCATAGTTAATAGTCTGAGGTGGCGGATTGCTGGCGGAAGAAGATGGGCCACCAAAATTGAAGTCTTGTCCCAATGGGATGTCGTTACCGAATGTTGCGTCGTTGAAGGCGTCTTCTTCCTCGTCGCTGTAGCCTAAATAGGTATCTTCAAACTTCAGAGGTTCCCCAGTTTTCTTCTTGAATGACATTTCTATTTCTGACCTGTGTGGAACAAATATGAATTGTCTTGATCGCTTCAGATGCTGAGTTTCCGCTGTGATAGTTGAGCTTGTGGATGTTTGTTTTGGCCAATTTTCTGGTATTTTTTCGACGAACCACCCAACTTCGTTCCGGACGAATACATAGCAAAAGTCACGTTTTCTCAGAATGTTCCGACTATCATGGAACACTGAAAATAACACACCAAATAGTTGCAGCCCCTCGATAGTTTTGGTAAATTTGTAGTGTCAATTTGTCTTAAAATCAAGCTTAGAAGTAGTAAATACTAGATAAAATGCTGCAATTGCAAAGTGACAACCTTTTGATCAAAAAAACTCTTACTGAGCTATTCGAAACACCACAGCTCGTGGATAGAATTGTCTCTGATTTTGATTACACAACATATCATTTATCGACTCCAGAAAGCAAAACTAAGCTATTGATTTCTGTTACTTTAAAGGCGTTCAAAGATCTTGTTAAATACAATGCACTTGGTAAGCTACATGCTATTTATAGTGAATATGAAATTCCAGAGAGCTCTTTTGAGCCTGGTTATGATTACTCGCTCTATTTGGACCTGGAAAAAATCAATTCCTCCAAATCTGAAGAGGAAAAGGTTGAATTGATCCATCAAATTTCCTTGTTGAAGAGAAACTTATTGGCTGCTCCATTTGAGGTTGCCTTTGACGATTACGAGAGACTAGCTTTGAAATATCAAGAGACTGGAATTGAACCGGAAACATCAAACAAAATCATTGAGATAAATTATAGAGAAGAAGAATCAATATATATCAAACCTTCATTTGATAGGGTAACTGTGATTTTCTCCACTGTCTTCAAAGATGAAACTGATAAAATCTTTGGGAAGGTCTTTTTGCAGGAATTCGTTGATGCCAGAAGAAGGGCCGTTCAAAACGCACCACAGGTTTTATATTCCCACCGCGAGCCTCCATTAGAAGTCAAGGATCTAATTAAGTACAATAGTGATGACAAAAAAGGATATGTTACTTTTATTCTTTTCCCAAGACATCTGGTCGCACAAAAGAAGGACAATACGATATCACAAATTCAACTGTTCAGAAACTATTTCCACTACCACATTAAATGTTCAAAAGCTTACTTACATTCAAGAATGAGGTTGAGGGTTGACCAATATTTAAAAGTCTTGAATAGAGCCAAACCAGAAAGTGACGACGCTGTCGAAAGAAAGACAGCAACTGGTAGACGTTTTCAAGAAAGATGAACTCCTACAACTTTAAGAATAAACAAGTACAGAAAAATATATGTTTCCATGATTTAGAGAAAATACTCTGTAGCGCTATTTACAAGATCAGTGAATTTCCTAGTCTAATCCTTTGATGGTTTTTTAGCACCATATTTGGATCTTGATGTTTGTCTATTAGCAACACCACTCAAATCCATAGCACCTCTCACAACATGATACTTCACACCCGGAACATCTTGGCATCTACCACCTCTCACAAGGACAATACTGTGTTCTTGAGCATTATGGCCTTCACCTGGAATATAAGCACTGATAATGTTACCATTCGACAATCTAACTCTGCAAGCTTTTCTTAAAGCTGAGTTTGGTTTTTTTGGTTTTAAAACCATAACTCTTAAAACAACACCTTTCTTGAAAGGAGATCTGTCTAAATCAGGAGCTTTGGTTGGTCTTTTGTTGAGAGGTTTAGTCATACCTCTTTTTATTTGGTTTATAGTAGCATACCTTTGACTGATCTTAAAAGGTGATGAAGTTGTTGAAAGAATAGAGGTTAATGATTGGGTTTGTGTTGTTAGTCTAGTATTGAATTGTGATATTTGGGAGCGGAAAATCGCCGTGTTTGGAGCTGAAAATAGTGACTTGAACGCAAACCTCATTGAAGACATATTTGAGAGAATGTAAGTTCAAGTATGAGTACCCTAACTGTCTTATTAGGGTTTCAACATTTCAATGCTTTTTTTCAGCACCAGCGGTCGGTTTGTAAGTGGTCACATGATATGTAAGGTCGGCCCTGTCCAGCTGGCCCCACCCGCCGCCGGGCTCTCGTCTGGCTCGCGTCTGGTCCTCACCAAAAAAGTAAAGCTAGGCCAAAGTTCCCTGTGGAAAACAGATCTGGAATCAGGTCAAAAAAACCGTTCATTCAGTTGACTATCTATCCATAACAAACCCCAAGTCACTATTTAAAATGCTTAGAAACTGTGGAAAACTTACAAATCTCACATTTTGCCATAGATCTTCTCTCCTTTGCTTCTCAAAAAGCCTTACCCCGTCGGTGCTAACTTCCTCACTAATTAATCCAAACACATTCACTACAACACTCAGAAACACAACAAGATGCTACTCAAGTATTTCTCAACTCAAGTCAGATGATACTAGAAAAAGACTTTTAGATCTATTAAAGGGCTATGATAAAGTGCCTGAAAACTATGAACTCAAAGATGAAACTGATTTTTCCAGAGACTTAGGGTTGGACTCTTTGGATGTTGTGGAGGTCACTATGGCCGTTGAAGAAGAATTCAGCATTGGAATTTCTGAAGAAGTATCTGATACGATCAGAACTTTCAAAGATGTTTTTGATATAATTGTCAAAGATCCAAACTCTAGCTGAAAGAAAGATTTTGCAGTTGTAAATAATGAAGAACCTACGGATGGTTCGATGATGGTACGATGAACAGAGATAACTATAACAATATGATGAATATATTTATTAAGATATTCATTTATTAAAAACCTCTTTTTCCAATGTTTGTAAACTTTCTTCATAAATTTTCTGTTCAAAGTCTTCAACTTTGTCATTAAATTCAAGGTCCGGGATATCAGCACCATTTCTATCAATATCCAAATTGAATCTATTCCAGAACTTTAACTCCCCGTTACCAATAACCAAACTATACGCATCTCCTTCAGTTCCGGCTCTCGCGGTTCTACCTACTCTGTGAACATATTCTCTTGACGAATTTGGAAGATCATAATTAATAACATGAGTAATACTTGAGATGTCAATACCACGAGCCATCAAATCTGTAGAAATCAAAACGTTAATCTCTCCATTTGAAAATCTTTGAAGGACTTGGCTTTTGACACTTGGAGCTAGCTGAGAGTTAATATTTCCAAAATTGATGGACTCTATTTGTAAATTGGTTGCCAATATGGTCAATAACCTAGATAATCTTAACGTAGCCTCGTTGGATTTTGTGAATATCAAAACTTTTGATGTTAAGGCTAAAGTTTTTAATATCTTCAAAAGTAGCAATGGTTTTATTGATGACTTGGAGGATGGTAGTTTCAATATAGACTCCTTTAAAGTCTTTGGGAGTGTAAATATTTGATCATTTGTTAAAACAGAATCTGAATCATTAACGATGATCAATCTAGGTTTATGGAACTTCAAGTTGGTAAGCTTTCCTGGGTCTGTGGTCAATGTTGCAGAGAATATCATTTTTGTCAACCTTGTTCTAAAAGTTTGAGTAGTATTCACATCCTTTTCTAGCTTATTCAGCCTGGTTATCAATATATTAGACCAATCTTGAAAGCTCTGGTTCAAAAGTCTATCAGCTTCATCAATGACACACCATTGTAAGTTATCTAACTCAATACTTTTCAAATTCAAGTGATCAACTAATCTACCTGGCGTGGTGATGATAATATCAGGAACATTGGCGATTAGTTTATTGTGCTCCTCATTCAAAGAATAGTCAGATTTTCCCAAGGTGACAATATTCAGATCAAAACCTCTTGAAATTTGAACAAAAGTCTTATAAACTTGTTGAATTAATGGTTTCGTAGGTAATAATATTATACATCTTAGTCTCGGAACCACTCTATTGGCCAATGATTGAATGATTGGAATTGTATATGCCAATGTTTTACCAGACCCGGTAGAAGCATTTACCAATAAGTCACCCTTGATAGCATTCGGGTTAAGTCTATTGTTTATTTCTGGTAATAATAATTCCAAAGTTTTGATTTGGGTCGCAAATGCATTTTTAAAATTCGAGCTTAGCAAGTTAAGGAGAATCTTTTCATTCAAAGGGAATTCATCAAATGGTTTCAGATCACTTGGTGATATAAAGAGGGGAGTTGATAGCCAGCTTAGATTATTACTCAGTTGTTGACGAGTAAGCTTGGCGTCCCTCGGTAGTTCAGGTTGTGGTAATGGAACTAACTCATGAGCTTCCTCACCGTCATCATCATTATCACCGTTATCAGAATCCTCAGCTAATTCAGTCTTTTGTGATTTAACTAATGACTTGTTAAATCTTGATATAATAGAAGAGAACTTAGCGCTGTGCTCTTGAGGTTCATCATTGTCAAACTGTTCCATCATCTGAACATCATTTTTTTCATGCTCCTCCATTTCTCTGGATTTGAAATCAGGTTCATTTTTAGTTTGCAGATCTTCACTATCATCATTATCCTCTTCGTCAGTGCTATCCTCTATTCTATCTTCTACATCACTATCTTTTCCACTGGATCTTTCTTCGGAACTCACATCCTGAGACTCATCACTGGAATCATCAGATTCGCTTAGTTCAGCTTCCAAAACAGTCCTCTTTGCGGAGTTAGACGGGCTATCTGTCTCAGTATTCTCAAATACAAGACTTCCCGGATCAAACCTGGCAGCAAACATCTCCTCTACAGATCCTAGCTTAAAAACTAGTGGTTCTTAGCATTTATCTTATATACCTAGTGCAAAAAAAAATTATACACATTATGAGCACTGATGCAATTGCTTATGTAATATATTTTTTGGTTTGTAACAAATACCGAAAGCCTCCGTCCAGAGGTTGATTCCCTGTAAATCCCGGGAATTGTAACATAATAACTTGTGGAAAGAGGAGCAAAGATGGGTGGGCAAGGGCTGAAGTTTAGGACTACAATCAGGCTGTTTCCCGGATGATCGCAACTTTTCGGATGGATGATAGTGGCCTTGCTTAATGTGAGTTGGACCAGTGGAGCTTGTTGTAGTTCCTATACCTATGATCTCATGACGCTAATAGTGAATAATAAGATTAATATCTGCACCTGACTCTATCTAAAATCAATATCTCCTCTCCAAGCGCTAGTCGCACGTTATTAACCGCTTTGTCAGCTTATTTCCAAGTGTGCTATTACGTCAAAACTTCAAAAGTAAAAATATGTGGGGAAATTGACAGATCATTAAGAGAACACTGCAAATCGCAACCAACCAATCTCCAGCTTTTCTGGAAAACTACCCCGGGTTGATGGTCTAAAACTATAAAAGCAGTGTGAATTCTTCAGATTCCTTTCAAGTAAGAAAGACTATAAGTATTCATTGCTTGAACTTAGTAACAAAATCAAATTATCTTAACAAAATACGGAATGCTTTCTACTCCAGTCAGAAAAGGTTTAGCTCTTACTGGTATCTCGACCGTTGCCTTGGGTCTCTATTCTTACTTCGAATTAAATCAAAAGGCTAAAGAAAATAAAAAGACACTTCTCACACCTTCATACACTCTTAACAAAGCTGATCTTCATAAGTGATAAGTGATAAGGCTATTAGTCACTATTGCTACTCTTTAAGATCCAATGTTATTTATCATTTCTTTGTTACTCTCATATCATGACCATCGGTCTTGCTTCGAAGAATAGGGCTCTACGCTCTTTCAGTGCAGATTGAGATTTATTTATTGTTATTCTTCATTTCTTATCCAGGCGCTAATCACAAGTTTAGCAATTATATACTACATGATTAGCCAGTTGGCAAATGATTGCGGTGCTTTCACTTGCTTAGTTTATACAAATACTTGCTATGCATTTGAATTATTCTATCATAATGTAGAACTAATGTAATTGTTCAGAGTTAGGCCAGTATTGCTTTTAACAAGTCGCCTCTACCACCTCGAAGTTTCCAAAACACAGTAGTAATATGACAGTTAATCTAGAATATTGTAGAGTGCTGAACAGTAGGTTTCATGATATATACCTAAATACTCAACTGAAATATATACACGGATACTAGGAGCATTATGAGCTGGTTCATCAAAGGAAGTAGATGGTTGAGAATCCAAGCATAAAACTCGAGAGTACTTTCTGTCCTGTCTTCTTCAAGACATAATTGTTGTACAGAGAACGTTCTGGTTCCAACTGTGAAAGGGCAAATGAAATTTGGTTCAGCTGCTTTCCACTAAACCAAAATAGTTTTCCATTGTAGCCACTCAGTAAACTCATTCGCAGACGTTAGTATTATCACGTCACATTGGACTGGTAGCCTGGCCTTTACTTCGCTTATATCAGCATCCGAACACCATCAAGTTTTCCTAATGGAGGAAGAAAAAAAAACAGTTGCATCAAATACTGAACAACTTCTAGTGCTTAATTAATAAGATCTCCCACTATAAAATGAGATTTAGTCCTGTTCTTCTCAAAGGTCGTTCAGCGTGGAAAGGTATGCTCCCACCCTCTAATTTTTTTGGTCTTTGAAGTACAAGTTTTAACACTATTTCTTTTCAGGTCCTCACGTTGTTCCATTACCTATTGCTAATGCCATTAAAACAAATACTCCAATAAGAACAAATGCCAGATCCTGTACCATCCTTCCGCAGTTTGTCGGTGTTAAATTCCAAGTTCATAATGGTAAAGAGTATGTTGCATTTGAAGTTACTGATGATATGGTTGGTTCGAAGTTAGGCGAATTTGCACCAACAAGAAAAAGATTCAGTTACACTCAGACAAAAAACAAATAAAAGACTGTTCGTGCTGTCTCTATATGTTATTTAACATCCTTATTCATTTCAATACTGCAATTCCTGCTACAGCTCCCCATTTTGGGTTAATTATCATATCATCAATCATTATATTCAGGGAAAACGCCTAGATTAAATCGTTCTATCCCCATCTACTTTATACTAGGTATGACATCATGTAAATAGATAACCATATTGCCTCCCTCAATTTATACTTTTAGGTTTTGACTTAAAAATAATTTCTAACGCATTTCCATTTTTGAAATTCCAGCTTTTATTTTCTCTTCTCTTGTAGCTCCAGTTCTGTCGTGAAGTGGCCAATTTCCCCAGTTTGATAGTCTGATGACTAGGCATGTTGCATTGTCATTACCATTGATAGCTTCCACATATTTAACAACCTCCTCAGCACAGTCTTGTGGTTTTCCCATGCTTATATTATTAGTTGATTTAATTAGATCAACAATTTCTTGGTCTGTAGCATGATTTGTTATACCATCAGTAACAAGGGCAATGAAGCATTCATCACCACCTTTTCTTCCTACTGTTTGGTCCACTAGATTATTCTGTAAAATTGAAAATGAATCGCCAATGACGTAAGATGTAATGTCTGGTTCAGCGACTATCCCTTTCGACTTTGCGGCAAGATCACCAAAGCTTCGGGTGTTCTCATAATTTAGATATCGATTTTCACCAAATGAATCTGTCATGAATCCTGCACTGTATTTACTTAATCTTTTGCTTTCAATGAAAGAAGTGGGATGATGAATCATATTAAGAGCATGTGCATCACCATCTTTATCACAAATTATAGCTTTAGTGTCACCCACTTGAGAAATAATTAATTTGGAAATGACATTTGGCTCAAAGTATAGAGATTTCGTATCTCTAATATTCAAGTTGTAAATCATTATAGTGGTTGCGGTTGAGCCAGAAGATTGTGTATCTTGACGCTTCAAAAATTCATAATCAAGACTTAAATAAGCTTTAGTTAATCTCAAATTCAGATCATCCGAACTATCTTCAGTCTTCACTTGATGATTAGTTTGATGAGAGGCCTGCAATAATGTTCGAAATATGTTTTCTCTTTTTTTATACACTCTCTTCCAGTACCCTCCAATGTTTTTGTAGTAATCTTCAAGGAGTTCGAAAAATTCTTCTTTACTATCTGTTTCTTGACATGACTCTATTTGCCTATGGAGATTCTCCTTTAAAAAACTTGCACAGTGGTCGCCTCCATGCCCATCAAATATTGATGCTATGAAAGTTGTCTGATATCTTATTAGCTCATTCATTCCATAATCATTCAAA
>JAKUAH010000254.1:0-110225 GCA_030562945.1 Wickerhamomyces jianshihensis
GAAATAATTTATTCGTATCAATAATCAGAGCTCATCTCTAATCTGTCCTTGTCTCTCTTCATCCCCAAGACCTTTCTGATATATATCAGCCTCTTTAATTCCATTGCGAATTGATGATATCCATCCACGAGCCCTTTCAAATCCATTGGTACCTGAGCGATAACTTTCGAAGGCATCTTGGATTCCCTTTCGTGAAGAGTCCACAAAAGGCCCATATTGAACAATTGGTTGTTCTAAAACTTGTCCCCCAATAACAACAAATTCCGTAGGTTCATTCTGGGACATAGGAACCTTACCAGAAACAGAATCACCATCTCTATTGAAGAATGCTGTATTGTAACGATCTAGATTTGTTCCATTTACCTCTAAAGAGCCTTTCATTATATACAAAAAGACATTGAAGTCATTTGGAAACTCTTGAACAAATTGAGCGCCAGGAGAAACGTAGAAATGGTAATAATTTACGGGAGTTAAAGCAAGCTCGTAATCTGAACGAACACCATAGGATTCCCCGCTAATTACCTTGACAGTGATGTTCTCGTTTGGTTTAGCAATGGGGATTTCAGAGGCCCTCAGGTCTCTATAAAGTGGATCAACGTTTCTATGTTTTTCTGGAAGATCAACCCATAATTGGATACCATCACAAGCTTCATTATCTTCGGTCTGAACAGGAATCTCTGCATGAACAATGGCTTTACCAGCAGTCATAAATTGGAGATCGCCAGGTTTCAAGATACCCTTGGAGCCTGTAAAGTCTTCATGAGCAACCATACCTTCAAGTATGTATGTCACTGTGTGTTGTCCATGATGTGGGTGATCAGGGAACCCTGCTGGGGGTTGAACATGGAAGTGATCTAACATCAAGAAAGGACTGAAGTTTTTCTGTTCTGACACACCAATTGATCTTCGAACCTTGGCGCCTACTCCTTCATCTTGGGATATTGCAAGAAAATACTTGAGGATTGTTCTTGGAGTGACCATTTTTGTTTATTTTCAGTATTTTCTAAACAAAATCAAATATCTGGTCAGGGATTACGCAAGGATTATGCCACCTATTTAAAGTAAAGATGAGCTGCAATCGAAAAGCAGGAGGTAATTTGTCTGTTGTGTTATTTAGTCATGCCTTACTAGTCTGCTGAAAACGGGACAATTGCAGAGCTTAATAATTCTTACAAACATTTCGCGCGCCAAAGAGAGAACAACAAACGCTGACCATACAACAAAATCAAAACTGCATTAGTCATTCATTATACAGTTCTAGATCGTTAATCTATTTCGATCACTTCTGGGCTGTGTACTTTTGGTTTAGAGCTCTGATGTTCCTTGATATCCTTTCTCTTCTTGGTCTGTCTTAGAGACACTCCTTGCCCTACAAAAGCAGATCTTTTATCATCTTTCACTTCTTCCCCATCCAGCTGTACCGGAATAGCTGGGAAACCAAAGAACAACTGGCCATCAGGGAGAGACAAAGGAGCAGGTGGACCTTCCAAGTTTATATCGATTTCAACTTTAGAACTCTCTGTACTTTTAGATTTGGTAGCACGACCTGACAGCTTTTGTCCTTCGCCTTGAAAGGAAGTCTTCTCATTAGCTGATTGAGTCAGCTCCGCAAACTTGATTGATTCAGCCATGGTTCCCAAAGTTCTTGCAGGATTTGTCTTCTTTTCTATATTTTCTTTCTTCAGCTGTGAATAATCTGGTTCGACGTAACCAACAGGTGGAGCAAAGTCTGTTTCTAAATCTGTTTCAACGACACAGATACTATTAAATGCCGATTCTGGTTTCACTTCAAGCACTTTTATACCATAAATCTGGTCATTGTAGTTAATCTCTATGATATCATTAACTGATAGAGTGGAGAACTTTCTCAAAACGTTCTCCAAGACAGCCTTCGGATCAGATATATTCAAGAAGTCAACCGATTGTGGTTCAATTTTGACAAACTTCCCAAGTGGAACATCTTGGTTCGTAATTTTGATAATAGACCCAGGGGCCAGTTGTAACGTACTCATCATCCACTGGGGCAGATAAACCCTTCCTTCCTCTGCAACGAATTCCAGCACTCCAGAAAATGTTTTAATGCCCTTATCTTCATTCAGTAATTCAAAAAGCATTGGGTATCTGATATGCAACATCGTCAGCCTATTTAATGCACTAGGAGGTAAAAATATCTTCCCTCCATAGTTAGCATCGTCCTTTCTCACTGATTCAGGCATCATAACTATGGGATAACATCTGAAATAGTCCTCAAATTTCTGAGATACATTGGCGAAGCTACCAAACTGATCTTGTGGGAAGCCAAATCCTCCACCAAAAGCAGAAAACTAAAGGAATTAGTCAAATGGACAGCTTTAAAGCTCCGTGTGGTAACTTACCATTTTAAGCGCTCAATTGAAAGCTGTTCAAGTTTCGCTTTATGTGACAGATTCTTGTTTACGCTAGTTCGCCACTTTCTATTCACTAGTGAAGCTGTCATTACCCGGAGAATATTCTTTAAAAAAAGATAGCGCCCGTTTGCGGAAAACAATATACACCAAAACAAACAAACAAACAAAACAAACCCACAAAAAAACAAAGGATCCCATTCGAATACCAGCCTATCAGAATGGCACGGAATATAGAGCATTTGACAGATCCACAATTGATGCGTCTCTCAAACAATCCAGAGGATGAGAGCATATACAATGACATTGATCTAGACGCATTTATGGAAAATGATGAGGATGAGGATGAAAACCCAGTGCAATTCTCAGACGATAACTTCAGTGACCATGACCTGGAAATAAAAGATGCATTCAATGATGAAGAAAGTGACTCATATGAAGATGAAGATGAAGATGATTTTATGGATGCAATTAGAGAAGCCAATAACTTCAAAGTGAAGAAAAGAAAGACCAAAGCAAGGTTCTCAAGCGTCAGACCTAACACTGAGATGGATCCTGAAGTTAGAATGTTGCTTTCTGAAGGTAACATATTCTTTGTTAATAGAGATTATGAAAGTGCTGAAAAGGCGTACCTTGAAGTGATAAAGAAAGACCCAAAAAACTTCCCAGCATATAAAAGTTTAGGTGAAGTTTACGCGTTGCAAGGGAAGGAAAACAAGAGTTGTAACGCTTGGTTCCTCGCCGCCCATATCAAACCCTTAGATGGGGAGTTTTGGGCTTTTGTTGCTGATTCTAGTAAAGGATTGGGACATACCACGCAGGCCTTATATTGTTATGGTAGAGCAATAAGTGCAGGTCATAGACCCTTTGAAGTTATGCTTGACCGGGCCGTTCTTTACATAGAATCTGGCCAATTAGGTAGGGCTTCTGAAAGCTTACAGAAACTGCATGAACTTGAACCAACAAGACCGGAAGTGTTAAAAGAGCTGGCACTGATTTACAGCAAGCTTAATAGAGTCAATGACGCAATCGGATTATACCTTAAGAATTTTGAATTAAATGAAAGATATAGAAAAAGGGCTTATGAAACAGCAGATGATTCAGATGAAGATGAAAGTGTAAGTTCAAAAAAGTTTGCTATATTCGAATGGTCTTCATTAAATATTCTAGCAGAACTATTTGTGCATCAAAGAAATTATGGTATAGCTATCAAAACTATCAAACATATTGCCAGATGGATCCAGGAAAGAGAAGGCGAAACATTCTGGGATGATTCTATTGATGATTCTGAGTTTGATGAAAGAAGATATGAAAACGCTAAGTTTGAAGCTTTGCCTGATGTTTTGAAGACCAAATCTCATAAGCTACCCATTGATATAAGGGTTAAGCTTGGAGTATTAAGGCTCAATCTAAATGATATTGATGACGCATTGATTCACTTTGGCTTTTTATTGAATGATGATGTAGTTGAGACTACTGATTTATTCCAAGAAGCTGCAACTAAACTGGAAGATTCTCAGCTTTTCAATGAAGCTGTTAAATTTTATCTTCCTCTAAGTAAGCTTAATGAATTCCATACGCCAGAAATCTTCAGTTCCTTAGCTAGATGTTACACTGAAATTGGACGGTATCAAGAAGCAAAAGACAATTATAACTCAGCACTACATCTCGATCCTGGAAACGTCGATGTCAAGTTGGCTTTGGTTGAAGTTCTTTACTACCTTGAAGAGATCGAAGAATCACAAGCTCTGTTGGAGAAAATAAAACAATCAAAAAGTACAGAAAGTGGTAACTCATTGACTGAATTATCGCCTAAAAATGATCTTCTTCATCAGGGTATTATTGAGAATACTGTCATAAAACCTTTGAAGCGTGGCTCAAGATTAACACAGGCTGAAAGGGAGGCTAGAGAAGGAAGAATAAAACAAAATGTCATTGAAAAATACAACAGACTCCAAAGATTGCGCCAAGGTCGTGATGCTGGCGATTTGGTTGCAACAGGTGCTTGGATTAGATTGGCCTCGGAATTGATTGAGATTTTCTCTAATGTTAAGAATTTCTTCCCTAAAGACAGATCTATAAAATTTAAGGGTATTGTAACGAGGACAAAAGGTCTTCCAACTGATTTCGAATCAAAGATTGATAGAATTTCTGATTTGTATGCCGGTTTCACATCCAAAGTGGAAGAGAGAATAGTTCTTTCATCAAAGGAAGAGCTTAAGGGGTTAAAATATGAACAGTGGTTTGATCTTTTCATGGAGTATTCTTTAGCTGTTGCCAAATATGAGAGCCCTGAAGATGCTAGTAGTATTATTGATAATGCTAAGAACG
Source organism: Wickerhamomyces jianshihensis (assembly GCA_030562945.1). Classification (NCBI taxonomy): domain Eukaryota; kingdom Fungi; phylum Ascomycota; class Saccharomycetes; order Phaffomycetales; family Wickerhamomycetaceae; genus Wickerhamomyces; species Wickerhamomyces jianshihensis. The sequence continues at coordinate 4,716 of JAKUAH010000254.1, forward strand.
TTAATGTTTTTTATCATGATAAAGCTCGAGAAAAAATCATGAATCTGGTGAAGTTGGCTATCTCAGTTAAGTCACAAAACCAAAGAGAGACCTTGCTTTCATTAAGATATGTGCTTAACTTCAACCAATTCAATAAGAAGTTACTCAGAATGTTTCTTTTGGTACATGCATCAGGAAAGTTTGCAATTGAAAATTTTATCTCAATTAACCATCAAAAGTATTTCTTAAGACAAATCAAAGGTTATGATTCTGTGAAATTAAACAAGACTATTCCAGGTATGGCCACTATAGCCAATAAAACTCTTGACTTTGAAGGACACAATAATATTTATTTGATGTATATATATGCCTGTTTGCTTTTTACCAACAGAAGCTATGTTCCAAGTTTGGTTTATTTTACTAGAATTTACAAGACTGAAAAGGAGGAGCCAATTGTGTGTTTCTTAACAGGTCTTGCACATATTCACAGAGCAATGCAAAGATCATCTTCAAATCGTCACCTAGAGATACTTCAAGGTATGAAATACTTGATGGAGTACTATGATCTGCGAACTTCTGATAAATTTGGAAGATATGAGCAGCAGGAAGCAATTTATAATCTTGGAAGAGTCTATCACTTGTTAGGACTATTTTCCACAGCAGTCACTTTTTATAATAAAGTTCTGGAAGAGTTCACTGATTTGGACGACGAGGTGGACTTCAAGAAGCAGGCTGCTTATAATTTGATATTAATCTATAATAACAGTGGAAACACTAGACTCTCCAACAGAATAATGGAGACCTACCTCACTGTTTAAATTGCAGGAATTGTTGATCAATATGCTCATATTTACGTAGTATTATTGTCCGGGTAATTTATTTTGGTATAGATTTAAGGGGATATCATGTAAAAAACCATATCGGATCTATTGACGAGAGATCTTTGGAGGATAAAGAGTAAAAATGGCCCCTGGAATCTCGCCACAAGTTAGTAAATTTTGTATTTGATTGTTGTAAACATGGACTGACAAGGGAATTAGGGGAGACTCAAAGTCTCACTGAAGATGGCTATCAGTAAGCTTAGATTCACACAGACAAAAAAGACAGCATTGGCTAAACAACTTAGAAGACAAGTAAGTACTACCATTGCCACCTTAATTGAGTAAAACGTACTGACATAAATAGATGGGTGAGCTTTTATCTATTGGCAAAGAAGAAAGTGCAAAGATTAGAGTGGAAAATATCATTAGAGAGGATATTTACATAGAATTGCTAGAGATACTTGAGCTTTACTGTGAGCTTTTACTCGCCAGAATAGCACTATTGGACCGCAAAGAATGTGATTCTGGCTTAACAGAGGCTGTGAAAACCATTATCTTTGCAGCTCCACATACGGATGTCAAGGAACTTCTAACTGTTAGGGAGCTGTTGGCACACAAGTTTGGTCAGGAGTTTACACGATCAGCGATGGAAAACGAAAATGATATCATCCCTCAAAAAGTGCTAAAACGTACAGCAGTAGAGGCTCCCTCTGACCAGCTGGTGATTCTTTACTTAAAAGAGATTGCAAGAGCGTACGACGTTCCTTTTAGTGAACTTTCTGAAGATGAGTTTGAATTGAGTGATGAAAAAGACGAAAGTAGTGATGAAGGTAAGCCAATATTACTGGAAGAGCCAATTGAAGACTCTGAAGAAATCATTTCGACACCACGTAAGCTGTCAACTCACAGTCTTCCAGATCCAAATGAGCATGACAAGTCACCAATCTCAGTGAGACCTCCACATAAAACAAGTGATAACCCAAAACCAACCCTGAAGATACCTCATGAGCTTGAGAAAAACATTTCTAGACCACGAAAGAGTTCATCAAAAAATAAAAGTGAAGATAAAGACAGTTTGGACGCATTGAGGAAGAGATTTGAGGCTTTGAAAAGATAAATACATTAATTGTATCTAAATCGAATGTAGATAGGCCGGCCGGCACTTATTTGTCTTGATTTTTTAATTCCTATCTAATCTCTGAATAATATACAGAAAACGCCATCTAAGAGCACAAATGAAGATCTCTAAAGTGTTTCTGTCATTCTGGATTTTCGGTCTTCTAAACAATGTTCTCTATGTTGTTATTCTCTCAGCGGCTGCAGATTTGGTTGGTCCGTTGGTGCCAAAGAGTACCGTTCTTCTAGCGGATATACTCCCTGCCCTTATCGTCAAATTGACAGCGCCCTTTTTCATACACTTGGTTCAACATTCCAGGCGAATAGTAGCTCTTATAGTGCTTAGTATATCTGGAATGCTTCTTGTCACATTTGGTGGACTCAAATTACGTCTTTTTGGCGTCGTTTTGGCGTCAATAAGCTCAGGATTGGGTGAGTTGACATTTCTTCAGTTAACGCATTATTATGAGAATATAAGTCTCAATGGATGGAGCTCTGGGACTGGTGGTGCAGGTTTGGTTGGAAGTGGATTATACTTGCTGCTAACGACTATATTAAGAGCTAGTGTTGAGATAACGCTACTGATATTTTCACTCCTCCCTCTGGGATTTCTCTACTACTTCAGACTGCCTCAACAAAGCAGCTATATCGCTCTTGAACTATCTTTGAACAGTAGCCCTCTAGAAACCTTTGATGCAATGAAGGGACATATTCATACCACTTTCAAGAGAATTTTGAAACTGTTCTTACCTTTCATGCTACCTCTGTCATCAGTTTATTTTTCTGAATATCTGATAAACCAAGCAGTTGCACCAACACTTTTATTTCCTTTGGAGAATTCATATTTCAAGCATTACCGTGATATTTATGTTACATATGGGACTTTATATCAATTGGGTGTTTTTATCTCAAGATCTTCGGCCTCTTTCATTCGTATCAGGAAGCTCTATGTTTTATCGATACTACAGATGGTTAATCTTGTTGTTTTAGTCATACAATCATTATTTTATTACATCGAAAGCATATATGCAGTTATGTTCATTATCTTCTATGAAGGACTATTAGGTGGTGCTTCTTATGTTAACACTTTCATGTTGATCATTGATACAGTGGACGAATCAGAACGTGAGTTCGTACTAGGAGCCACTTCTATGGCTGATTCGTTTGGTATCTCATTAGCAGCTCTTGTTGGTATATGGTTGGAACCAGTTCTATGTGGATACCAAGTTGGACATGGGAGAAATTGGTGTAGAGAAAAATAGGTATTACCTTTTGGTTCTTTTAACAGAAACTCCAAGTAAATTTGGTTTTCTCTTCACTGCAACTTTTTTAGTCTTTTGAAGTGTAGTCACTAACGGTTGTGAATATGCGTCTGAATCAGAACTATCAGTGTCTGAACCTTTCAAGGCTTGATTGAAAACTTGATTCTTGCTATTTTGAAAAGCTGCTTTGGTAAGTTTCTCATCTTCTTCATTTTCAAGTTTCTGTCTTTCAAGATGTTCCCTTTCTGCTTTTTCTTTCAATTGTTCAATAGTTCTAGAGTCATTTAATCGCTTATTTTTCTCTCTAATATCTTCAAGTTCATCGTGAGCTTGTTGTTGACGTTTCATATCGTTCACTTTGGCCTCTAACTCCTCCAAAGTTGTTTGTTTTTTATCTTTCTTTAGTTCCAATTCTTTAGCTTCCTGTTCCTCTTTCTCAAGCCTTGACAAAGTCTCATCAACCGTCTCTTCTTTCAATATCTGATTGGTATTTCCTGAATCATAGTTCTTCTGAGCACCAAACTCCATTATATAGCCTGCACTTTTAGGATCAGTTCTGAATAAGATCTCACTAGCGCATCTGGGGCATTTAATATGGAATCTGATTATCTTTAAACCCAAATAGCTCTCATTTGTTACCTCCTTTCTCGCATTGAATTTCCTTGATTTTGAGATGTACTCATTACAATTGGTACATTTCATAGAGAAGGGCGTCATTAATCTGACAGTTGACAGGCTTGCAGAGCCTGTTTTAACTTTCTTCTTCTTCTTTACGATTTGAGAAGGATCAAAATCCGGTGGGTAATACTTGTTAATCACTTTACGCTCTGACATTATGGTACTGTATTCTGTAGTGATAGGTAATTAACAGGAAGAGGCTGTCTATGTGTTTTTACCATGCTATTTTAACAATCTTTTTAATAATGTTTCTCTAGTTTTTTTAGTCTTTTTCGCCACTTTTTAGTGAAAAACTACGCCAATTTTCGTTGATTCTCAATTAGGAAATCATGGTATTTTTAGCGCGTTTCCGTGACGTAAATTCTGAAAAAAAAAAAAAAAAAAAAGACACACACACACACAAAAAAACATGATTTAGCAGTATAAAGCAGGTATTTCAATCTCTAGGAACTGACATAAGATTCATTTTTCATATTAAGGAACAGTTATTTCGGCTTCTACATAAATTTCAATCTTTGAGGTGTCTTTTTTTCGCTTGATAACTTGGCTAGGCTCATTTTCCTGCTTGATTTAACTATATTTAGACAGAACCTTATTAGAGAATTCAGATATGAGATTCTCACTATCTAAACAGGCGTTATTGATAATATCTCTTGTCCACAGTGCTTCATGTATATGGCTTTACACTGATGAGCCAGAGAGTTTGAGAAATGTCACTGCCTTGATCGCTGATGGTTTAATGGACTACTATAATGGTGAGCAGTACGGTCAGACTATTGGTATGTTTTCCAATCCTTACTACTGGTGGGAAGCTGGAGGAGCCTGGGGCTCAATGATTGACTACTGGTTCTACATGCAGAATGATACATTTTTGAATACAACCTACACTGCTCTACAGGCACAGGTGGGTGATAATTGGGATTATATCCCACTGAACCAATCCACAACTGAAGGTAATGATGATCAAGGTTTCTGGGGTATTGCTGTGATGGCTGCTGCTGAAAGAAACTTCCCTGATCCTCCAAGTGATAGACCTGGCTGGTTATACTTGGCACAAGCAGTTTTCAATACCATGTCTTCTAGATGGGACACTGAACATTGTGGGGGTGGATTAAGATGGCAAATATTTCAATGGAATTCTGGTTATGATTATAAAAATTCTGTTTCTAATGGTTGTTTATTCCACATTGGAGCTAGATTGGCTAGATATACTGGTAATACTAGTTATGTTGATTGGGCTGAGAAAATTCATGACTGGATGGAGGATACGGGCTTGATTGAGGAAACTAGTTGGTATTTCGTATATGATGGCGCTAATATTGAGAATAACTGCTCTTCTGTTGTTAAATTACAATGGACTTATAACCAAGGTTTGATGATGGCTGGATCTGCTTATTTGTACAATTTTACAGAAGATGAAGTCTGGAGAAATAGAACCTTGAAGTACTTGAAGAGTTCCTCTGTCTTTTTTAACAATTCTGTCATGTATGAAGCTGCTTGTCAAGGTGCTAACAACTGCAACAATGATCAAAGATCATTCAAGGCATTTTTTTCAAGATTTTTAGGACTAACTGCTCAACTTGTTCCTGAGACTGCTGATGATATATATGATTTACTAGATGCCTCCGCTAAAGCAGCTTCAAACTCATGTTCCGGTGGTACAGATGGACATACTTGTGGTTTGAACTGGTGGCATTCTGGTTGGGATGGTTATTATGGGTTAGGTGAACAAATGAGTGCTTTAGAAGTAATGCAGAACTTGAGATTCCGTGATAGACCTGCACCATACACTTCTTCTGACGGTGGTACATCACAAGGTAATGGGGCCGCTGGTACACTCACTTCGGCAACAAACTTGAGCCCTATATCTATTGACTCGGGGGATAAAGCAGGTGCTGCTATTATCACTGCTGTTGTAGGTTTGTCCATTATTGGAACAGGTCTATGGATATTGATTTGATAATTACTCTGGCTTCTTTTTGCTTTTTTTAGTTCTACTTTGCTGGGTTTGGAGCCTATTTCATAAGATACTAAATACATGATAATCTTGACGAGATTACGTTTGGTAACCTTATAAAATGACATTGTCGCATTTAAAAAACATTAAATATCACCGTTTCAAAAACAGCACAAATCGCGTAAGGACGACCCAATCTTAGCATCTCTATTCCACCAAGTTTTTATTAGTCTAATGACAAAATCCTTGTCCTCGTTAGAATAGGGATCCAATCCCATTTCAAACAAATCTGAAGATTCTACAACCAACACAACATCCAGTAAATCACCTTCTTCACCTTGTTTGATCGAAGCTTCTTCATTTCTCAATATATCCAAAACAGTGTTGAAAATTCTTCTAATCATTCCCTGGAAATAACCCACAATAAATAATGCTTTCTCAATATCACCTTTGACTGTATCAATTTCACTTAAATTTGCATATTCTGGATCTTCATAAACTCTGGTTTTCTCACCTGCAGAAGCCCACCAGTAAAACCCTGACCAAGCTAATTGAGTCCATGAAGCAGCTTCGGTATTCTCGTACCACCATTTGAAATCTTCAGATTGTGAATCTAGGTTTTTCAGATCTTGATGATCACCATATAAGTCAAAAATGTCTGAAATGTACTTGAATTTTTCCAAATCTCTCTGTGTTGATTTCAATAATCCAACATTAGATCCAGGAATTGAAGCTTCAGCAGGTAATAATCTGGGTATTTTAGTTGCAGGGTCATGTAAAGCATTAAATTGTACGGCGATATCATATAAGGAAGTTTTGAACAGGAGGATTTCATCAGTTGATGATGCTATAAATGAGTGAGTTCCCTTTTGTTCTTTATCTGAAAGTTTTAATGATTTCAGCCAGTCTATATCATTCACACCAACAGAATAAATTGGTTGAACATACCTGAGGGAAGTATTTATTTTGGAAGAGCTTTCAGATAGCACAGGTACCAAATCCTGTGGAATTGACGATATTATTGATAAGCAATATGAAAAGGCACAGCTTAATTCAACTGATTGAACATCGAATAACAAAACTTTTTCCCGCAACAAGGTTGATCTCCAAACTTTGAATACTAAAGGTCCTAGTTGAGCCAGCAATAATGGAAGTTTTAGTAAATAATGATGACTATGGTGGCTTTCTGAAGGGTCTGGGCTTCCAAAAGTTAATTTGGATAAAGATCTTGGTGTTCTTGGTGATTGTAATAAGAGTTGATCAACTAGTTTACTTGTAGAATGTTGATTAAAGAATTCTTCAAAATCAGTATAGTCTTCTGATTTAGGATCCCAATCATCTAGCAATTTATCAAGTTCATCAATATATTCTAAGCCTTTTGTGTAATCTACAGGCTTCCAAGATAAATTGCTTGTAAGTTTTGATAAGGATGATAATTTAGAGCTTTGAAGAAATGGGTCAACCAATATGCCCAACGAAAACATTCTGACATTATCTCTAGATTGACCAATAGAGTCTTTCAAATTTTGGTGGTAGACAGAGACTCCATAAAACAGATTATCAAATACATCAATTTGGTCACCTTTCTTAAAATCTTTTGGCTGAACAAATGAAATCACTTCTCTTTCAACCCCATGTAGTCCAGAAGGCAGACTTTTGAACTCAACACCTTTCAATGATATCGTATCTTCAACTTTCTTTGACCACTTAAGTTCGTATCCTGATCTGACATCGAATTGAACCAGAAAGATTGCGCTTATAGGACTTGCAGAAGAATTCAGGTGGTTATTAGTGTGGTTGTTTTGAAGGTAGAACTTTACATCTTTGGGGGACGAGCTGTCGCCTGAAAGAATACCTTCCTGTCTCTGTAGTGCCTCTGTGTTTACCTGCTCCAAGTCAGCTGTTTCATTTGACATTTTGCTCAGATAGAAAAATTGTACCAAACATGAATTAAGGGACTTTTTGGGGATATACTTATTGTAAAAGACCGGGTAATATTAAGTGCACATGATTACGTAATTCTTGTAAAGTCATTGCAGTTGTAGAGTTAAAAGCTCGTTTTCCTCTTTCGTCATATAAAGATGGCTTACTGTCATACTACACAATCCTAAGCATATATGACTGCTTTGCGCCAAACTATATATAAATCAACATCATTAAATTCTCAAGCTCGTTTTTCGTATTCGCTTTCAGTTTCTTCAATCAGTCTCCCGTGTTCATCATACGGTTTCAGTTTTCCATCTTTGTCAAGCCATTTAGCAACATCTTCTGGTATATTACCAGTTTTTGTGTTATAAATGACAATACCGTTTGATCTGGCATCCTTCTTCTCTTGTCTTCTATAGAAGAATGCTGTGATCCAAACAACGATCAATAAAAGACCATCAATAATAGAGGTATAGGTGAAACCTCTCTTATAACGAGGAGCATGCGAAGTTGGGAAAGTTAAACGACCAACCCAGGCAGTTGATTGATTGGAAAACATGTTGGCAAAGCACAAAACAATTGATCTAGCTTGCGGGTCATGTCTCATGATATCATTCAACCATCCATATATGACTGAAGAGATGGTAATACCAAAAGACCCGAGCATGAAAGCATACCATTTAGCAGAATCTGGAACATACCAAACAGCCAATATGACAGAGGCAGAGAAGTTGAAACATTCAGCCCAGAAAATAGCTTTAGCTCTTGATCTTAAGAAGTCAGCAGAGAAACAGACTGCTAAAATGAAAAAAACACCCAAAGCAGGAGGGATAGTGGTCCATCTATTAACTTGTGGGATAGTGTATTTACCACTTGCCTTAAGCCAAATAGCAAATGAATTGTATCCATTGTTTGAACTGTTCCAGAAAAGTGCATCCAAAATAGAAAGAACATAAATTTGCCATGAACTAAGAATTTTCTTCCATAATTTCCAATTGAAGAAATCTGGTGGACTTTTGGATGGTGTACTAATATTAGCTTCAATCAAACGACGTCTTGCTAGTCTGACATCATCATCTGTTAGAAACAACGAATGGCAACTGTTTGGTGTACCAGGAACTAAGTAGAGAGCGACAACACCGATTGGCAAAGTGATCAAACCATCAATGATGAAAGCCCATCTCCAACCAGCTCTACCATTTAATCCATTCATGTTTTCATAAATTTTGGCTTGTAGTAAACCAGCAGTCAAGGTCCCCAGCATTTGACCACAGTAGTATAGTCCACCTCTTCTTCCAAGTTCATCCGGTTTATACCATGAACCCAATAAATAATGAATCATCATGAAATAACCAGCCTCAGCAGCACCAATAAAGAAACGACATGCATAAAGTTGTTGAGAGTTATGGACAAAAGCAGCAGAAATGGTAATAATTGACCATACCACATCACCAACTGCAAACATCCAGTTCATAGACACTCTTGGAAACAAGTACATGTAAAATACTTGGAAAATGACAGAACCGGCATTGTACATAGCAATAGTATTAGCATATTGGTTACCATACATTTCCAAATCTTCCTTCATACCTGAAACGTAAGCGTTATTAACGTTTGCTTGATCCACATATTTAGCCCAATAAGATATGATAGCAAAAGTGATAATCATTAAATCTAGTTTCAGGATAAGCTTCTTTTCAGCTGATGAAGTACCCTTATCAAACCATCTCCAGAAAGATTTCTTCTTTAAGGTTTCTGTTGTATATCTATACTCATATTCATTGAAAAAGCTCCACCATTTACGACCAGCTTCATCTCTGAACTCATAGTCAACTGGGTTGATTTCTGCTTTATCTATTTCAATAGTCTTTTCTTGATCAGGTGTTCCTTTATTAATAGACCCTAAATCATCAAGTGAAGCAGTAACATCTTCTTCTTGAACAACAACAACCTCACCTGTCTCATCATAATCAGAAATTTCTCTGTAGTGAGGTATGTATCTCCAATACCATGCACTATAATCTGCCATTTTCTAACTAATCCAAATATGAAGTTATAAGAATTTGCTATCAGATTAGCTTCCTCCTTTTATTTATAGCTATACCATAAGTTCAAATTGTGGCAAGTGGCAGGTGGCTCTGCTACCAAATTGATAAAAAATGGACTCTAATGACCCATTATTGATCCACAGTCGGATAGCAGTGTGTCAATTTGATTGTGGTCGGTATCTGGATTCTGTAGTCAATCCACAGTTTGACAGCTGATCGACCCGAAACAGCCACAGTTTAGATTATTTTGTGATTATCTTTTAGAAAGCGCAGTATAGACAAATAACTCTTTAACTGACAGGAAAAGTTAATTTTGGATTTCAAGTCTTGCTAAGACAATGACAATAGGGAATTCTGGATGCCCATTAACGGATGATAAGCAACTGGTTGTAAGGGCTAAGAGTTAGAATTTGGAAGTGAGAATGTCTGGGCCTGTTAGGGGGCTCTCAGCTTTTTTGCGGACTTCTCACCACAAATTTACCAGAGCAACGCCAACGGAGCCACTGGAAAAATTAAGAGGACGCCCCCTTACCCCAATACGGTAATTTTATGGGAGAGTTACAAATCTCTAAATAAGTATTTTATGTTCATTAAGATTTGCAATCTATCTAAAGTTCGTCGTGCTCGTCTATAAAGTCAGCAGAACTATCCTTCGTCTTCTCTTCTTTTGGTGCCTCCTCTTCTGCCGAGCCCTCTCCTATTCTTTCAGCTTCCTTTTCAGCTTCCTTTTCGGCTGCTCTCTCGGCTGCCCTCTCGGCTGCCCTTTTTTGTGCTTTTAATTGTCTGTTATAAGCAGCCGTTAGTTCCTTTGTTCTTTGAGCATGAACTCTATTGATGTTTTCTTCTGTTTTTTTTACATCTTCTAGTTTTTTTAATGCTTCTTCTCTTAACTCAAACAATTCTTCTCTAGAGAATTCAACAGCATCTTCTTCTTCCACTTCAGTAAAATCTTTCACTTTTTCAAATGTCTTTGATAAAGCTTTTGAAACTTTGTCAAATTTTTCTGGGGAGAAGTCTCTGGCAGTTTTAGTCAATTTTGAAGTCTCCTTTTCATAATCGATACCAGCTTCTCCAAATTTCTTTGCTAACTGAACAGCTTCTTCACCAATAGTCATCAAGGTTTCTTGAATTCGGGTAGAGGCCAAAATACCCTCTTTATGGAGTCTCTTAAACTCTTCTTGATCAAGGGGAACTGAAGCTTGAGAAACGTAGTTTTGAATATGTTTGACTTTCTTCTTAACATCCTCTATCTTATCTTTGACATCTTTCAAACGTGCTCCATCGCTTTCATAGTCCAGCCATTCAAGATAATCATTTACTAAACTATTGGTTTCCTCGATTACACTTTCTGGGCCATTCTCCGTGGTTTCATCATCTTCTAGATACGAACGTGTCTTGTATAACAAAGCTTCTAACTCATTCAGTTTTTCATGGAATAATCTTCTTTGTTGATCTTTTGAATTCAACTGTTGTAAATGTGATCTTAAATCAAGTTTTGAAGCAGAACCTAGTGGACGTGATGACAAATATTTGGCCTTTGTTGGAATTATATTTCTTTTTAAAATCTTATCGGATGGGTCTTGCTCATCTTTCTTATTCAAAATTTTGTCAAAAAAACCTCCTTTCTCCTGTTCAGGATCTGTTGAGTTGTAGCAAATAGCCTCAAGCCTGTCAAATTGGAATACGCGGCTTTCTGACAAACTGAATTTACCAATGAATTTAACAGAGTAACAATCACTTTCGTTGAAAGTGACTTTTGATTTGATATCTTTAGCTTCATATTGTGAATAATGATGATATCCTTCAATCAAATCAAATGATATTTCACCACTTTTGTTGACAGTTTCCGTAAAATCAAATTCATATTCATTAGGAAATTTCGATCCATATGGGAAAATAGAGATAGGCCCTTCTTCTCCAGTTGAGATCTTGTAATCAAAACTTGATCTTTCACTGATATTGAACTCTTTGCTTTTGAATAATCTGGAAACTTGAACCCCGCGTAATGTTGTTCCTAAAACAGCAGCTTCATCTGCATTAATTGTTCTTGAAACCAAATCTTCACCAATTAACGAAACCAGGTGTTGTTGAACAAATGGAACACGAGTAGATCCACCTGCATAAATGACTGATTTTATGTTCTCTAGTTTAACTGATGATTCAAATTGATTTTCAAGGACATTTGTGATAGGCTTCGTAATTCTTGGAGCCACGTCACTCAAATACTCTTCAAATTCTTGACGACTGATTTTAGTCTTGAAATCAATTTCATCAATTAATGTTTCAATAGAAACGAAGGCTTCATTATTGGCACTTAGAATTAATTTAGCTTTTTCAGCAGCTTGATAAATTTTAGCAATTGCTCTGTTATTTGATTGTAATTTCTTAGTAGAAATCTTTGGATGAGATTCGAATAATTTAGCTTTGACAATTTCAGCAACTGCATTTGTGAAGTATGAACCTCCTAGAGATTCATCATGAGAATAACCTTCAACAGAAATTTCAATTGGGCTTGAATCATGAGTTTTCGTAAATGAGACCAATGTGGCAGCAGTAGATCCAGCACCCATATCATAAATGATATGATATTCTTTACCAACATCAAACTCAGTTTTTGTCGCATAGTTTATAGCAATCGCTAAACCATCATCAACAAGGGCAATCACTGGGAATCCTGCTAGTTCGATGGCATCCTTGATGGCATTTCTTTGAGGTTGAGTGAAGTATCCTGGAATTGAAACTGAAACACCTTCAATTTGGGAGTATCCTCCTGGGGATTTCTCCTTTAATAAGGCAGAAGCACGGCTTGCAATGTTTTGAATGCTCATCGCTAGAATCTCTTCGATTGGATATTTGTGGTTATCAATGTTAAAAGCAATGGTTGATCTATTGTTCCTAGACTCTTGTATATCCAAACCTGGATGGGATACTAGATAGTTTTTAACTGCTGGATCTTGCAAAGATCTACCTAGTAATGGCTTATAGTTTACGATACATGAGTTTGGGAATCTTGTACAAAATGCAGACGTCTGAGACCCATAAATTCTCTCAATCTCATTGTCACCACCAAGGGACTTAAAAGCAATTCCTGAAACATCTTTACGCTTGGAATCAGCGCTCATGACAATCTCAAAGGGAACTCCTGGTGCAATAAGAACTGCTTTGGTGTAGTCTTGTCCAAGATCAATACCCAAAATGGCACCCAAAACAGGGGATAAAGCAGCCAAAATGATAAGCAAAAAGGACTGTGCTTTCATCTTCTCGATTTTATTCCCAGATTTATGAGCTGAATATCAAGATAAGTCTCGATATGTGTGCAATTTACAACGGCTTGATTTCGATGAAGTGTCTACAAAAAGGCGCTGAGCTGTTAAAAAGTATCAAAAAATAATTACCCGGATTTCTAGGACGAAATATAACAAAAGGCGAATTTTTAAGTGAAAAGTTCCATTATTAAAAACAGCGTTAAAGCCCTAAAAGTCTCGAGTAAGATGAGTACTTTTAATGTTGTCGAAGCACTAAAGCAGAAGCGTAAGTAATACATGTTCAAACCTATGTTTGTGTTTTTAATCAACTAGCTAACAATTAAAAGTCATTAATGATCAAAAGCAGAATGAACAACATGCACCAGTTGGCTACCAAAGTAGAGAGGCTAGAAATGTCCAGGAACCAGAACAGCCTGATAAAAGTGGGTTTCTTTCTAGAGAGAATAGAGATTATGAACGTAGGAATGATCGATACCAACAAAGAGAGAATAAAGACTATGATCGGGGCTTTGATAGAAGAGATGGCAGAAGAGATGATAGAACCTATGGCAGAAATTATGATAGAAACTACGACAGAAATTACGGAAGAAGAGATGACAGAAGAGATGACAGAAGGTACCACGGTCGAGACTACAGAGGCTCCAGGGATAATGATTACGTGAATGACAGATTTGATGATAGATTCAGAAGAGATTATGATAAGAGAGATAGAAGAAGAGATGATACAAGACATCGCGAGAGAACTAATGACAGATTTGGAAGCTATCAGGAAGATTTATCTAATGTGATACCAATAGATCAACTGGAGAGAAAATCTTTGTGGGATATTAAGCCTAAAGGATTTGAAAAAATTAGTTCAGAAAGAGCCAAAATCTCTGGTTTGTTCCCTCTTCCAGGTGAATCCAAGCGTATTGATATATCAAAGTTGGAAGGTCTAGTCAGTAGTGGTTATCTAAACAGTCAGACGTCCATTCTTTTTGAACAAAAAAGTATCAGTTCACAAACTTCTAGAAACTCCAAACAACTAATAATAACAGGTGTTGAATTCACTTTGTTTCCTGTGGAAAGATTAGTTGATTATTTGAAAAATTATATCGATTCGTTAAACTTGGAGGAGGCTTTTATTGTGAATTATGAGTTATTGCAAAGTAAATATCTAGTATTACAATTATCAAATCATATCGTTACCACCATTTTATTCTCATCATTTAATTATTTTCAAAAAGATTTGAACTTAAAGATCCAACTAGAAAGACCTGATAGTTATATAACTCCAATATTTACAGATGAAGAATCGATACCAAAAGAATCAATCTTTGATGACAAAAATAAATTGGCAATAACTAACATTCCATTTGACATACAAGAAAATGAACTAAGAGATGATTTGGAAGATATTGGTCCTGTTTCAGAATTAGCAATCTTGAAAGATCGTGAAGGTAACTCAAGGGGTGTTGCATTTGCAAAATTCACTGATCTATCAACTACGGATGTGATCACCAAAATCAACAGCATTGTGATTAATGAATCCACCCTATTTGCATTCCATGCATCCAAAGGAAGATCACAAAGTAAAAGTATCACTTATAGATCTATTTCTGATATTGCTGTATCAACTGAGTGGAATAATGAATCTAATGTACTACTACTATTAAATGCAGTTCTACCTGAAGATCTGAAAAACCCAACGATATATGAAACAGTTGAGAGAGAAATTTTGACAGAGTTATCCAAATATGGTAAAGTTGACTCGATCAAGATACCAAAGCCAGATTCTACATACAAGAGGAACCTTAAACATCTTCATACCAATGTTGGTAAAATATTTGTGAAATTTTCAGAAAAAGAATCTGCAATACAAGCTTCAAAGGAAGTCCATGGAAGAAAATATAACGAAAGAACCGTTCTGGTATCATTTATTCCAGAGAAAGATTTTGAATTTAATCTGTTTTAGCAGTTGTTCTTAATAAATAGATATAGCTCAACAATAATACGATACTCTGGCGTATAAATTATTTGTATCTCTTATACCACTTCTCTAATATCCCAGCCAGTATAATATCCCAATTAGGTAATTAAAATGGGTAATTTCAAGGCAATAAAGTATGATGTAAAACGAATGAATTTAGATATAATGATTAACATGCTAAATAAAGAACAGCCTAATTTATCTAATTACATTGATCAAATCCTTATTTCTCATATTTTAAATTATTATATAATTTTATATTTGTTCAAGTTTGACTAACTTATAATAAAAATTTATAAAGATCAAGAACGAATACTTTTAAAATTCTTTTTTCTGTACTTTAATTTAGATTGATAATACACTTTGCCTTTGAACAGACAAATCTTTGGCAAACACAGACAGATATTTGTGATCTCTTTCAGCTCGATATTCACTAATCATCTGATCACCAAAAGTTCCAAGAAATGATGTAATTGACATTTCCGCCATCAACGGCAGATTTTTTCACTGTTCAAGGAAGAATTTTGGATTTGTGTGCGATCTTCTAACAACAAATTCCTCATCAATTCAATCTAAAAAGAATGCTCTGGGCCCTTTTAGTCGCTACATTTGCACATCTTGTGATTGCTGCTGAGACACAATTTATTTGTGCCTGTTTAAATAATGTCCATCGCTCGCTATTTACTAATGACACAATAGCCATACACGACGTGGCCATTTGGACTGACGTGTCAACTAGCCTAATCATTTTCAATAGAGCTGATATGAAAGACACCAATATTCCTAAAACATGTCATACTTCTAATTGGGGTGATTTTGCTCTTTGTACCAAAGAGCTCCAAAAGCAAACAAAATGTAAGCTGAATACATTTCATGTCAAATACAAAACCCCAGAGATCGAGAATAAAATCATAAATGTTCATCTAAAGAAATCAAGTGAACCATATAGGTATAAATTTACTGATTATGGTCAATATTGTTACATAAGAACCGTTCAACCTAAAGAGAAACCTTATGCTTTCCATGCTCACATCTGGGAAGTCCCAGGATTATTCATGAAAACAAAGATTTATTCAGTCCGTTTTGCTCATTGGACCGTTCTTTTAGTTGAAATTGGTATTCTATCTTTAATATGGTTTAGAAATAAGCGAATTGTATCTAATACTTCAACTTTACACACTTCAACTTCACAACATCCGTTCAAATATTTCCTTAGCATTCTGGTTGTGTCTATAATTTTCCACGTCTTTCATATTATTATTGTGAAATATATCACAGACAAAATATCAAGTGACCCAATTGACATTACAGAAGGCTTTAATATGTTTGACCATATTATCGAAGCTTGTAATTTCGGCAACACGCAAAAATCTATTTTTGAGATCATCTCCAATTTAGCTATTTATCTCATTATTTATCAATTTGTTACACTGAATAAACCTTTCAGTTTATACTTGAATAATGGGAAATTCAAGAAAAGGTTCATTTTTATGATGATTTGGGCTTCAGTGATTTCACCAATTGCTGATTATTATAAATTCAAGATTTTGTTTAACAAATATACCTTCAAGGACTCGAAGACATATCGTGAAGTGGCATTCATGCTTATAGATAGAGTTCCGATAGTACTCAACTTCATAAACGTTGGATTGATATGGTATATACTATACAGAGAATCACAAGAAGCTCAAGACACGCTAGTCAAAAGACCTGAATTTTTTCATAGATTTAGACTAACTAGAGTCTTTGTTATATCCTCAGCTATCATACTTAAAATTTCAGAGGTGATAATTCGTTTTGCATTCAGGCCTTTAGTATTCGAAATCATCGATTACATGCAGCTGATCATTTCCAGATATCGTATAGAGTCTAAATTCTTACTTTGGATAGCTAAATTGTTATATGTTGTCACAAACTACACTGATATGTTTGCATTGCCTTTATTTATCAGCGTTTCATTCTGGATCTGGTGGAATTACCTTGTTGAAGACGAAAAGGATATTGAATTAGAGAATATCAATAGAGAATAAATCACATGATGAGAAATATAGATGGTTTGAACAACATAAGAAGTATTCCATAGCAAGTAAAAGCAGACAAAAAGCCAGTTTTATATATAAAGGAGAATGGATTTCCTTGCTTCTCAATTATATACTTTTATAGCTAACACTTATGCAGTCAATCATAGTAAGCAAATTACTTGAAACTCATCAAACTTGAAGAATAGATATTTATTCATATCTTCTAAAACAACCATAATACAGTATAGTATATAATATAACTAACCTTTACATCATCACTCATATTACTAAACTTAAGAATCATTATGTCTTTGGTTAAGAAAGAAACCCCCATGCCTACAACTATCCATATCACACCTAAGCAAAATTTCATTAATATGTGTTCCTATCTGTTCAATACCTTGATCTCATATTGGTACTGTTATCTACTGATATCAATCATTCTTTTTGACATTTTAACTTACTGGTCTTTAATTTGTCATTTCATCAAGCATTTGGTATATGTTTCATCGATGCTGTTAGTTACCATTAAACAGATCCATACTGTTATTACCTCGTTGTCACCTGAGTCGGTTCTCCTTAATATTTGCTTCGATATAATAATCTTTGGTATCTTAGGTGTACTCACATACTTTAAAAAGCCAATTAAGGACTCGAAAGAACAAGAAAAACATAAGATAGAGCTGAAAACCGGACAATTGTCATATCATTTGCACCTGAACTTCAATATTACCAATAATAATCCATCCATAACTGAAAGTCCACATTCAAGGTTTAATGATGGAAAATTATCCTCAAGTCTGTTTCATGTGAAGTACGAAGAAGATGAAAGTTAAATATGAAGAAGAATGAAGAAGTTGATCTCGAACAATCAAGTCCTAAGAAGGTAAGGCACTTTATCCCTCGTATGCTGATTAATGGACAAGAACGTGATAAATCATTGGATACGATAATAGTAGCCATCAAAGGACAGCCATTCATATTTAGTGATCTCTTAGACCAACTAGCTTTTCGTGTTAGCTCATCTGAGGATATAAGACTTCTCCAAACATTAGAAAAGGTTGAGGTGAACGATTTAACTCAATTCAAGGAAGAATTTTTGACTGCTAATCTTGCAGAATCCATTGTGCAAGATAAGATTATGAGACAATTGAAACATTACAATAAGTTTGATATTATTTACATTTTCAGCCAGCTAGAAGGATTTTTGAAACGTTTATCGAAAGCCTACTATCTTACTTGGGCAATTTTTTATTTGGAAATGGGTCGTTTATGTCATTTAAAGGAACTTCAGATAATGTTAGACAGAATATGTTCACCACAATATGATGCGATGGATATAAATCAAATTGCTGATGAGCTTCTAAAACATAAGGATATTTTAAAACAACATACTCATCAATCGATTCCGACAACAACTAGGAACAAGTTTAATGACAATTTTAAGAAGGGAAATAGAGCCAGAGACAATATTAAAGAGTGATAATATTGGAGATGTGAATACCAGAAGCAAAGAGAACGATCAAAATGAAGATATGATTAATCTCAATGATCACAGTCAAGGATGAAATTTTAGATAAATTTAAAGCAAAAAGATGAAGGAAAATCAGAAACCATGGCTACTCACAATTTGCTCACTTCCCCTTATACTTCACAAATCTTTGATTATTGTACTTTAGAATTTGACAACTCTTAACTACTGGAATCAATGATTGATGCAGGAAATACAGATAGTTTTTATTTCAAATGATTTAATCAAGTGAAGCAAATTAATGCTAAGGTTCATCAAAGATCTAGTTCATCCATTAATGAACAGTTGATGCTGTCAATTCAATGATTTCGTACCACCAAATAAAAGAACTCTGTCATAATTTATCATCAAGGTACTAAATCAGAAAAAATTATAACAACTGATGCTTGAATAACTATAATAAAACATATATAAGTATAAATATTAAGAAAAAAATCATGTCTTTTTTTAGCTTAAACAACAATCAGTGTACTTATGATAAAAATATATAAACTCCCAATTTAATCTTGACTTATATTAAATTCTGATCTTCTCTTTCACAACTGTCAACAATACCCTTTGTTCTACACAATGGACAATTATTCTTTCCATTCAATAACCAAGTATCAACGCAGTCCTTATGGTAGAAATGGTTGCATGTTGGCAATTTCCTCACAATTTCATTATCTTCATATTCTGTTAAACAAATTTGACACCGATCAGTTGGTGTGATACCGGTGAATAGACTGTATTTGGTCTTGACTTGGAATTCATCATCATCGGTGCTCACTTTCACTTCAAATAATTGATCATCATGTTTAAAGAGTTCTTCTCTAGTTGTAACTGGTTGTTTAACTTCTCCAAGTAACTCTTGTAAATGTAACATATCTTCATATGTGGGATTTTCACTAACAAGAGAAGGAGCTGACAATATTGGGCTATCAGCTGGGAAGGAATTACCTAAAACAAATATAACCCATGATCTCTGTTCAGCTGTATTATTATTATTATTATTATTATTATTATTATTATTTGTTGAATCTTCTTGTGGTTGACGTGTTGTTTCAGATTCGGATGATTCAAAGGTAAAAGGACTCACCCTAGTTGAATCATTCTCTGTTTCATCTAAGTTGACAAGAGATGTTGTTGAAAGGTCCTCTTCTGGATTATTATCTGAAGAATTATAAAGTACTGACCTTATACCAATGATAAGCATAGGGACCATTCTCTGTTCGTTATTTTCTTCAGAACCAGCTGAATCAGTCTGTTGATTAGAGTTATTGAGGTTTGTAGAGGCTTCAACAGAGGTAGTTCCTGTTGGTACAAAGCTTATTGAAGTGTTGAAAGTTTGATCTTGACCAATGTTATCTGTGGTATTTAAGGGTGAAGGGTCATCAAACCTAAATGCCCTAAAAAAGCACAACCCTTCACCATTTGTTGATAGTCCTTCACTTATCGATCTAGGTAATTCTCTGTCCAATAAACCGTTTCTCAAGCCATGGATGAATTCTCCAAAAGTTGAATCATTTCCTAAACCATCATAGCGATTGCTTGATGAGTTATCATTTGATGTGCCCTCATTTAGAGCATAGGTTCTATTAATATTATCGACTCTTCTACCATTAGAAGTTGTGATATTTGAAAGTGATAAAACGGTCGAGGTAGCTGCAATTTCCACCAATCTTGATAACATCTCAAGTTGTCTATTGAAATTCAAACCATTTCCTCTACCAGGAATTGGTTGTGCTGCTTCAGTATTTGCTGCTTCAGTATTTACACCTGAAGAGGAAGGAGGCAAACTGTTACTATTTTGAATCCTTGATGACCTTAAAGATGAAGAGCTTGAAGGATGTAATGATCTGAAAGAATCATGTCTGGTGTTAGCAGAAAATAAATCAGAAGATATATGATTGATTTCTTCATCTGGCCCAGGCCCTGAACTATTCTCTAAATCACTTGAAGGACCAGACAAACTTTCTAGAGCATCTTGAATTGGGGTTTCCGATATTGATAGTGGTGGAGAATGGACAGAGCCATAATTGGGAGTTGAAGGGGAGCATATCTCATGAACTGAAGAACTTTCAGTATTTCTAGAGCCCCAGAATCTCATTCTTCTTCTCCTGGAGGGTCTCTGTGTTGAATTTGTCACTGTTGAAGTACGTCTTCTCCTCAAGTTTCTTAGTGGAGTATGTGATTGGCTATCATTGGTATCAATTTCATTTAGGGACTCATTACCCAATATACTAGTGAGTTGTCCCATTGGTTTTTTTTTTATCTATAGTTATCTGAAACAGGCTGTGGAGGCGATAAGCAATATGTGCTATTCTATAAGGTAAATATGATCCTTGGATTGGCAAAAAGATGTTTTAATGCCTTTGATGGACACCAAAGGGATATTGGATTTTGGAAAAAGTGAGCAAAGAACCTCTATCAGATATTTTCTTGCTGCAGTTGTTTGTTAAGTCTCCAAAGTGAACAACAAACTAAACTAATCAAACAGATCTTGTCTGAAGATAAGCTTTCTGGTGAAAAAAATTTTAGTAATTGTTTCTCAATTAAGGGATCAAATCACTCTCTGACCAGCGATCTAAACACTCGATCTAGCAGCTTCAGCTTGTTTTCAGCCTGTTGAATTCAAAGGTGATGTCCCATGAAATTAGCAAAATACGTCTATATGTCATGTGATCAAACGGTAGGCATTCCCGATTCCGAACTACTCCCCCCGCGAAGGCGTCAAATTTACCTTTCTTCCGAGCCATTGATCCAAAGTCGAAACATCAACAGAAACGAATGACACATTCTAAATTTCGAGCTCCTTTGTTGCGCTCGTTCGGAACACCCCCAAACTATTTAAACACATGACAATCCCCATTTTTTTTTATCACTTTCGTATCTTCAACAATACAATTAAAAATGTCTGAAAGCCCTTTTCCACAAACAGCTGATGTCCTGAAAGGTGTCGAAATTAAGGCAGCTATCCCTAACAATGCTAAACACATCTTGACTTCTGATGCTTTAGCCTTTATTGCTGTCTTGCATAGAAGTTTCAACAAGACAAGATTACAATTGCTTGAGAATCGTCAGATCGAACAAGTCAAAAGAGATGACGGCATATTGCCAAACTTCCTACCAGAGACTAAATACATCAGAGACGACCCAAACTGGAAAGGTCCTCCACTAGGCCCAAAATTACAGGACCGTCGTACTGAAATTACTGGTCCTTCTTCAAGATCAATGCTTATTAATGCATTGAATGCAAATGTTGCTACTTATATGAGTGATTTGGAGGATTCTGCTACTCCTACTTGGTTTAATGTCATTGATGGTCAAGTTAATCTCTATGATGCCGTTAGAAAACAAATTGATTTCAAAAAGGGAAATAAGGAATATAAATTAAATTTGCATAAGCATATTCCAACGTTAATTGTTAGACCAAGAGGGTGGCATTTATCTGAGAAACACATCACTGTTGATGGCGAGCCTGTTAGTGGTTCAATCTTAGATTTCGCTCTCTACTTTTACCATAATGCCAAAGAGACTATTAATCAGGGGTTTGGTCCATATTTTTATTTGCCAAAAATGGAGCACCATTTGGAAGCCAAACTATGGAATGATATCTTCAATGTGTCTCAAGATTATATCAAGATTCCAAGAGGTACTATCCGTGCTACTGTTTTAATTGAGACTTTACCAGCAGCTTTCCAAATGGATGAAATTATTTATCAACTACGTGATCATTCTGCTGGTTTAAATTGTGGCCGTTGGGATTATATTTTCTCCTACATTAAATCTTTAAGAAATCACCCAGAATTTATCTTACCAGATCGTTCTCAAGTTACTATGACTGCTGGATTCATGTCATCTTATGTTAAACTTTTGATCTATACTTGTCATAAACGTGGAGTTCACGCTATGGGTGGTATGGCTGCTCAAATTCCAATCAAAAATGATCCGAATCGTAACTCTATTGCTATGGAAAATGTTAAAAAGGATAAGCTTAGAGAGTTTAATGCTGGTCATGATGGGACTTGGATTGCTCATCCTGCTTTAGCTTCGATTGCCAATGAAGTTTTTAGACAAATGTTGACTCCTAATCAAATCAATTCTAGTAAGGGTATTGAAAACTATGTTCCAATAACACAAAGGGATCTATTATCTCCTTATATTCATGGTGGTGAAATTACTGAAGCTGGTATTAAATCTAATTTGGAAATTGGATTGAGCTATATTGAAGCTTGGTTACGTGGTATTGGTTGTGTCCCAATCAACTTCTTGATGGAAGATGCTGCCACTGCAGAAGTTTCAAGATCACAATTATATCAGTGGGTTCATCATGGTGCTAAGACCAATACTGGTAAAGTTATTACTCCTGAATACACTGGTGAACTATTAAAGGGAGTTGTGGCTGAACTCGTTGCTAATGCTAAACCAGGTCACAAATTCTTCGAGGCTGCTAACTATTTTAAGGATGATGTTACTGGTAAAAAATACCATGACTTCCTAACCACTTTGATTTATGATGATATTACTACGATCCAAAGATCACAACCAGCTACTAAATTATGAGTTTAATGTATTACTTATGCACAACTCTTCTTTGTTAAAACAATTGTAGTTACTTATATTAAATTGCCATCTAGAAACTATAACTAGTTTATCTCAATTTGAGTGAATTTCCCCATTGAATAAGAGTCTATTTGCTGTGAATGGCTTTCCTTTGATACTTTCTTCAGGAATGGCTCCCTTTAGAGAGTAATTTAAAATCTTTTGAACAGCCTGATATCCATCGTCACCCATTCCCATAAAAGAAGCAACCATGCCAGCAGCCAAACCTGCGGATAGAGAGGTTCCAGATTTAATAGCAGTAGTTTCATTGTTGAGGTTGCTGGTCGTTTCAATATCAACACCTGGAGCAAATATATCAACGCAAGCACCCCAATTACTGAAAGAAGCAATTGAATCAGTGTCAGTGTTTATCGAACCCACAGTTAAAGAGCCTTTCGCACTACCAGGTGAGTAGTTGCAAGCCTGTTGGGCATCATTTCCTGCGGGAACAATAACTGGAATACCTTTGTTAACTAGTGTCTCAACAGCACCATTTAAAAGAGCATTCTTCTTCATAATCAATGGAATAACAACTATTGTTGGTCTTTTTGTAGATTTTGAATCACTTAAAATCATGCTCAATGCACATATAACAGCAGACAACTTCGTCTTACCTAATCTATTGGTTACCTTAACATCAAATAAATTTGCCTTCTTAGCAACACCATAAGTGTTAGAAGCGATTACTCCAGCCATATGAGTACCATGCCCAACCAAATCTTTAGTTTTCAATGGTTCACCTGTAAAATCTGCAATTTTCGTCACTCTAGTGCCAAACTCAGAATTAGAAGCTTCAAGACCAGAATCCAAGATATATATGTCAACTCCAATACCTCCTGATGGGTTATACAAAAACTTAAGCTTTTGATGTGTCTCTAATCTAATGGATTGGGATAATCTTGCTAAATGTTTTGGAGCATTGTCTTGAAACTCAGCTAGAACCAAATCTCTATCGATGGAAATTGCACCAATGCCATTATCTTGATGAAAAGCTCTGATTGCTTCTGGACTGAATTCTCCCAAAACACCTCTATAATCACCAATTTCATATGCTTTCAAACCCAATCTCTCTACTGTTTCTGCATCCACTTTTGAAGTGTTATAATATCTTCCAAAAAAGGAATTAAATGACATATCATGTTTGAATTGGACCACGAAATTGACAGCAAACACATTTAATGCTGAAAGAAAGAAGTAAAGAATTTTTAACAACTTCATTTTGGTAGATATCTTCGTTTATAGTTGAATCAACTCTACAAAGCCAATTTTGGACATGTTCTCATAATTTCGTTCCATTTTATTTTGTGGAATTTTGACACAAAAACAACAAGTATAATGACTGATAATTAATACCTATCATCTTCATTTGGATCATCAAGGATAAACCCAGCCATTTCAGTCTCTTGATAGGGAAAGGCTTGTTCTTCATCATTTTCGTTTTGGAACGAGTCTATCATTGATGATATGTTCGTGTCTCCTTCATCTTCAAGATCAAATAGATTATCATTTTCCTGTTCATCCAATCGTTGTACTTCAAGGCGCTGCTTTCTAAGGAGCCTTCTTGTTCGATCCTTTTCACGTCGCGTATCTGCTTCTTCAGTTTCCATCTGTCTATATTTAGCAAGATAGATCTTTAGCACTTCAGCATAGTTTTCAAAACCCAATGTATCAAAAGAATAGAGAATATCTTCCCCATTCAACGTCTTTCTCTTTTCTGCATGACACTTATCAGCAGAAGCGGATGTTATGAAAGATATAAACTCAGATACACATTCTTGCATACACATCTTGGATTCTTTTGATAGTTTGGCATTACTTTGATTTTTTAAAGCATTTTTCATCACTCTTCCAACTTTAGGTTGTAGATTAGTAACTATACTATGGATATTTGGATTAAATTAGGCTTACCATTGGCAAGAGGTAACAATCTATCTTGTTCACGGATTTCATAGTTTTGGAATTGCTCATCATCGTTCTTTTCTGGGTTAGATGTTTGGTCTTTTGGGGATTGTGGCCTCTGTTCCAGCTCTTTCAAGCCCATTACAAGCTTGGTACTATCCTTTCAAAAGAGAGAGACCTCTGATAGCTCTAAGATTGTACTTGTCTCGCAATTCTTCATATTTAAATTTTTCGTCCACATCATGCAGGGCTCAACAGTTGACACCCGATTTTGCAAGAAATGCAAAGAAGAAAGAACTGACAGTCAGCTGAGAGAAGAATCCAAGCAAAAAGGCTTCTAAACATGAGGTAGATCGCACTAATGGACATTTTATCAGGAATGATATAGGGATAATGAACTGAACCCTATTTAGAAGGGTTACCAATGTCATTTGGGTATAGAAAATCCTGAAAATCTATCCTCTTATGTGAACAATACAGTTCCCTTAAATCAACAAGAAAAACAATAGAGATATTTAAAGCCAAACTAACACTGCGTTTCAGCAAAGATGATCTTTAATCATCAAAGGATCTGAGAGTCAATTGCTGATCAAATAAGTGTATTGAAGAGATGCTTCAAAAGATAAATATTAACGGAATTGATCAACAGTGGACTTCTGAAATAGGTGCATAAGCTACATCTCTGTACTTAAAAGACCTTGTGAACTCAAGTGTGTCCACTAATACAAAGCTGCTAGAACAGGATTGATAGTGTTTTGTCCTCAATTAATTCTATTGACAGATAATTTGGTCATCATCAATAGTGCCCCCAATATTAATAAACTGAGAACAATAAAAGACAAAAACACACAAGACCAAGGGCCAAGGTCAATAATTCAGATTAGTACACGATAAAAGAAACAAATGGCCACAAAACAGCACAATCTCAGGTGACATTGAGAAGAGGTGGCTAACCGTTGGATGGTTTTGTAAATGATGGGATAAATCCGACTAGACCCGAGTTTTAATTGAGAAAAATATTTACACCGACTAACACCGAGTGTTTAAAGGGGCGAGCTCCTATTGGAGGTGAGTTCTCCTTATCCAAGAAGTGTAACGAAAGAAAAGGCTCTAAAGATTAAAGCCACTCCTATGAAGTATATATAGGAAGACTTGCTTCTTCAAAGAAATATGCTTCAGTGAGATTTTGGTGCTCGAAGATGGAATTGGAATCCCAAGAAACACTTAAATTAGAAGAAAGACTCTTTACACCTTTCCTACTTCACAAAGAAGTACCAAGGGTTGCTCAAGATGAGGAACGTAAGACAATTCCGCTTCTGAATAGTAATATCTTGTCAAGATCTTTCTTTTTATGGCTAATTCCATTAATGAATGTTGGTTATAAAAGAACACTAACAACTAATGACCTGTGGACTTTAGATCCAAGATATTCAGTGGATTTAGTCTTCAAAAGGTTTCAGAAGCTGCTGAAAATGGAGACTGGCGAGCTAAGTATGTTCAGTCTTGTGAAGGCTTTGTTCTGGACATTTCGTGTTGAATTTATTAAATCCATGTTGTTTACCATAATTTCATATGTTAGTGACATACTAATTCCAGTACTTTTGAAGCGATTTATTGAGATTGTCGAAGAACGAATAGCTGACAAAAGCATATCAATGTCCAAAGGTATTGGTTATTCAATTGGGATCACTGCTTTGCTTATTTCAAACACTTTCTTTGCAAATCATGCCTTCTTCAATTCAAAACTTTTAGGTTCTCAAGTTAGAACTATTTTAACTAAACTAATCATATCTAAATCTTTCAAGATCAGTGAAGAATCCAAAAATGAGTTTCCTAATGGGAAAATATTTGCTTTAATGTCAAGTGACTTGGAAAAACTTGAAAATGCCATTCAATATTTTCCAATGTTGACAACTTCTGTTATTCCTATCATTATTGGGATTGCACTATTGGTTGTAAACATAGGTGTTTCTTCTTTAGTTGGTATTGGTGTATTTTTTGTCACATTAAGTTTATTATTAATCCCTGCTATTTATCAAATGAAGTTACGTACTAAAAGTGCAACTTATACTGATGAAAGAGTTGGTTTGATGAGACAAGTTTTGAACACTTTAAAGATGATCAAATTTCACTCTTGGGAAGACTCTTATATGTCAAAGATTACTCAGGCTAGGAATAAGGAAATCTCTTTCATTCTTAGAATTCAAATGGCTATAGCTGCTATGCTAGCACTCACTGTATCCTTACCAGGTATAGCTTCTATGGTCTCATTTTTGGTTTTATATGCAACAAGTGGGAAATCAACAGCTGCATCAATATTCTCATCTTTTGCTTTGTATAACGTTCTATCTAATGTGTTCACGAATTTGCCAATGTGGTCAGCATATGGGACTGCTGGTATAATATCTATAAAGAGAGTGAAAGAATTTCTTTCAACATCAGAAGAAGTTAGCTATGTTGGTACTGGTGAATTATTTGATGGTGGTATTAATGTTGACAATGGTTCCTTTCAATGGGAATCATCGGATAAGAAGTTCTCATTAAAGAATGTTAATTTGAAAACCAAAAGGAAGGAGCTTATCGTGGTGATTGGTGCCATTGGTTCTGGAAAGTCGTCATTATTACACTGTATTAATGGTGATATGAATAAACTTCAAGGGAATGTCTCAATCAATGGTTCTTCCCTTCTCTGTGGAACTTCATGGATACAAAACAGTACAATCAAAGAAAATATCATTTTTGGATCAATCCATGATCCTCAAAAATACCAAAAGGTCCTAAAGGCATGTGCATTAGATACAGATCTTTCATCATTTCCACATGGGGATTTGACTGAGATTGGTGAACGCGGTATAACACTTTCAGGTGGTCAAAAAGCAAGATTAAATCTTGCAAGGGCAGTCTATGCTGATACTGATATATTACTTCTTGATGATGTCCTCAGTGCTGTTGATTCAAAAGTTGGTAGACATATCACAAATCACTGTATTAAAGGACTTTGTGAAAAAAAATGTGTGATTTTGGCTACACACCAGTTGAATCTTGTTGATGTTGCTGATAGAATAGTGTTCATGAATGGTGATGGTACCTTTGATTTAGGTACATTCGATGAACTGAAGTCAAGAAATGAACAGTTTAGTCTTTTGATGAGTACAAGAAATGATTCTCAATTTGAGAATAATGAAAATGAAGTAACTGATGGTATTGAAGCACCCAAGGCTCTTAAAGAGGATAACTTGATGTCTGATGAGAAAAGAGCTATCAATGGGATCCCATTCTCCATCTACGAGATGTATTTAAGATCAGGAGAAGGTATTTTTGGGTGGTTGTTATACCCATTGCTAATTTCAGTGATTCTTATATCTGTGTTTTGCGATCTTTTCTCAAGTATTTGGCTTTCGTTTTGGATTAGTGACAATTTCAAAGACATGCGCAATGGTACCTATATTGGAATTTATGTTCTTCTTGTATTTTCATCTTTGATATTTTTGTTCATTGAAGCTTCTTTGATGGGTTACGCCTTTACTGAATCATCTAGAAAGCTTAATATAGAAGCTGTTGATAAGGTTCTCCATGTTCCAATGAAATTTATTGATACATCACCAAGTGGAAGAATATTGAACAGATTTACAAAAGATACAAATACTCTTGACAATGAGATTGGTGAACAATTCAAGATTTTAATTCATTTATCAGTGGTATCAGTTGGTATATTGATCTTGTGTTTTGTATACCTTCCCTGGTTGATTATTGCTATTCCTTTCTTTTGCATACTTTTCATAGGACTCACAAGTTTTTACTTAGCATCAGCTAGAGAAATTAAGAGACTGGAAGCATTAAGTAGATCCTTCCTTTTTAGCAACTTTAATGAAGTTCTTGGTGGGCTGAACACAATAAAAGCATATAATACTCAAGAGAAGTTCTTGAAGAGAAATGATGAACTTTTGGATGATTTAAACGCGGTTTATATTGTTACCATTGCTATAAGAAGATGGATTGGACTAACAATCAACCTATCTGTTTCTTTCTTGGCTTTAGTACTTACGTTACTATCACTTTCTGGTGCATTTGGGATCAGTCCAGCTGCAACTGGTTTGATTATTTCCAATTTCATTTCATTGACAGGAATGTTAACAACTGCATTGACTTGTTATTCTCAAGTTGAAAATGAAATGAATTCAGTTGAAAGAATCTGTGAATATGCTAAAAGATTAGAACAAGAGCCTTCATATTTCATCGAAGATACAAAACCGGAAAGCTCTTGGCCAAGAACTGGTGCAATCACATTTGAAAGAGCATCATTGAGATATCGAGAAGGATTACCATTGGTTTTGTCGGACGTGAACTTGTCTATTGGATGTGCTGAAAAGATTGGCATCGTTGGTAGAACAGGTGCTGGGAAAAGTTCTTTAATTTCTGCCCTTTACAGGTTGGCAGAATTAGATTCAGGTAAAATTCTTATAGATGGCGTTGATATAAGTAAAATTGGACTGAGTGACTTGAGAACAAAACTTTCAATCATTCCTCAAGATCCTGTTTTATATGAAGGTACAATAAGGGATAATCTTGATCCTTTCCACGAATATTCTGATGAAGTCTTGCAAAATGCTTTGTTAAAAAGTCATTTAATATCATTGAAAATTCAAAAAATTGATCTATCAAGCCCTGTTGAAGATGACGGGTCTAACTTCTCATTAGGAGAACGTCAATTAATAGCATTAGCGAGAGCATTGATTCGAGATAAAAAGATACTGATTATGGATGAGGCAACTTCAAATATTGATTACATGGTGGATTCACTAGTTCAAGAGACAATAAGCTCCGAATTTAAGGATTGTACAGTATTATGTATTGCACATAGACTAAAGACCGTTTTGAAGTATGATAAAATTTTAGTGTTAGATAGAGGAAAAGTTATTGAATATGGAGAACCATTGACTTTGTTTAAACAGAAAGGGCTGTTCAATGAAATGTGTAAATCTTCAGGATTATCACTGAAAGATTTTTAGTTGATACCATATTCTTTCAACTTGCTTTCATAGATATAATCAAGATAGTTGACTTCAGGTTCCAAATCATAGACATTATACTCTTTGTCAATGGTGTAAAAGGATTTATCCTCGAGCTTATTGACAAGCTGAACAAGGAACTCTTTCCAAGAATTGTAAATAACCACTCTGTAATCATCATAATCTCTTCCCCAGACAATTACTTGGCCTTTCTGACCATTTGGACCAGGGTTGAGATCAATTCCAATACTATTACCAGAACCATCAGTTGCTAGACCGATCCAGTTGTCAGAGTCAACATATTTTGTTTGAACAGCGTTTTCCGGGACACTCTGGTAATCAATCTCAGCAAAATCAGGGTTCTCATCCCAAACCTCTTTCCAGATCTTGAGTTCACGCTCAATTGCACCTAATGAAAGCCATTCCAAACCGAGAAATAAACCAAATTGAGAAGTCTCATCCTCACTTTCACCACCAGCAGTCTGGAAATACTCTTTAACTTCAGATGGTAAATTCACACCATGTTCCTTCTCAAACCTGTCAATTTCATCATCCGAAAGACCTGGTAAGACATAATTTTCACTCAATTGGAAGTTTTCCTTTGATAGGCTAAGAACCCTGGTAATTAACTCCTGCACACTCATTTTAGTTGGGAAGTAGAAGTTTCCTTTTCAAGTCAGTTTGGAAGGTCATAGCTCCAAATTTTGAACGGCGCACACGCGCTCTTTGGCGTTCGCTGGCGTTGTGTTTGCGCTAGCGTAGGCACATTTTGCCCAAAACGTAGCGACAATAAAAGGGCCTTTTCGCCAGATTGTCGCAAATAGTTTCTCTTTCCCTAATTAGGTAAAACGCTGATTTCTTTTTCTGCGCCCAATCGTGTCGCGCGCGTGCATTGAGTTTTCGCAATTTCTTGATTTGGCTTCAGGCAGAAGAGATCTTCTACTGAGTATTTAACCATGGCGGAGGGGGGGGGGATCTACTGAGCCGCAGAGAAAACAAGGGAGGGAAGAAGCACCACCAAAAGGGCCCCATCTCATCACATAAACGCGCAACACGTCAAATTTACAAACATACACACTTTTTAGTTGGAAGCGCGTTCAAACAGAATAAAACCACTGGATTCTGCTCATAAGCCCTCTTGACCTCGATATTGACTATCATCTCTAAATATTCAGGCAAGATGAACTCCCAATGGTCTCCAAAATACAACAAACTCGGTCCTCCTAAACACCTACAACCTAGAGCTTATCATCCAACGCTTCAGTTCTTGGAGACTGAGGCTAATAAACTGTGCACACAGGATTACCAACAGGATATTGCAAACTACTTGTCCCTAGTGGAGTTGAACAGTACCATCAACTGCTCGATGATTGATCTCCAACCAGAAATCCAATGGTATATGAGACCTTATCTTCTTGATTTCCTTGTTGAAATCCATCAATCCTTTAGATTGCACCCACAGACACTATTCCTAGCAATTAACATCATTGATAAATATTGTTCAAAGAGAGTAGTGTTCAAAAGACACTATCAGCTGGTTGGTTGTACTGCACTTTGGTTAGCTGCAAAATATGAAGATAAAAAATCAAGAGTTCCAACTTTAAAAGAATTAACTATAATGTGTCGTGATGCTTATGAAGCTGAGATGTTTGTTCAAATGGAAAGACATATTTTATCAACTTTGGATTGGTATCTTGCGCACTGTTCTTTAGAAGATTCTCTTCAAATTTGTCTAAAGGGTTCAAGAAAATCAATGCAAGAGAGTACACCAGTTAGATTTGGATCTAAACAATACCATGGTGAAGAATTGTTGCAAAAGATTGAAAATTTGAGTAGATTCTTTTGTGAATTATCTCTTTATGAGCGTAATTTCATTCAGTTCCCTGAATCATTAATTGCTATAACTGCACATTTGTTAGCCAGTCAAATATTTGGGTCTGGAAGCGGACTTGTATCTTATGAACGCGCAGTTAAAACTTATTTACAACAGAAAAATATGTCAGATGATGAAGATGATGATGAAACTTTTGATGAAGATATGGAAAATTCTTATCCTGACATTATACAACCTTTCCTTAGTGGGTACTCTGAACAAACTGAAGACCAAATATACCAAATAACCATTCTATTGATAAATCAATTTCAAGTATGTTCTCAAGCATTAATGAATAAATATAGAAAATTTCAAGGGTTAGACTATATTAACCATGTGCAGAATTTTGTTTCTTTTAATTCTAATATGATCAAACAATTCCCAGAAACAGATCAATTTAATGACGTCAAAGATCTAGCAATCTCTCTAGATTTGAGATATAATGTTGGTGTGATCCTTGGATTCAGAACTGAATTCCAACAACCACAGTCTTATAATGCTCAATTACAAACTCCAAAATCAGCAACTTCCACTATTTCTTCAATATTTTCTAGTGATTTCAACTATTCAAATCCAAATTTAACACCTACAACTTCTTCACCAATTTATCAATCACAACAGCGAAATGTCTTCAATTCTTCTATGACCAATCAAATCAATAATAGTACTAATCAAGAATTTATTTATAAGAACCATGATATCCAGAACAACTATAAAATTCATAATCAAAACAGTTCAGATAATGATAATTGCCCTTCTTCTTCTCCACTGACTCAAAGATCTCAAAATAAGCTGAATATGCTGATATGATTATACTATACATGGTTTTTCACTTCCTCTCTAATTAAATTGAGGATTATATTCCTAATTAATCTCTCCACTACAGCTCAACTCTTACAAAATGATTTAATGATTATTAATGCATTTCTTACTAATGACTTAAATATTAAAATTGTAGAAAATAAAGCTTAGCTTTCATTGTAGTTTATTATTCTTTTTATTCTGTTTATGTTGAATAATAGGTTTATTTTCATCATGTCTGACTTTATTCTCATCTAAATAATCTGTAACTTGATCATTATAAGTAGTGTATATCTCTAAACCGTTGATGCTAGCATCGATTCTTCCAGAAGGTGGTTTTGATGAATTGACTGGTTTTATTGACTTTTCATAACTTTCATCTATAATTACTTCTCTAGTCAAGATAAAATAGACAAATATACCAATCAGTATCAAAGCATTGATGAAACTCCAAATTTTTTGAAACCTTAAATCTAGTGATAATGCATTGATTTTGGAGTATGACTCACTAAGAAGTTCTTGATGCTGAGTCTTTTGCACAAGTAGTAAATTTTGTGTTTGCTGATAATACTCTTGATATATTGCATCTAAATTAGATATCTGATGATTAATGGTTTTATTGAATGATTGGATTATATTATCTAGCTTTAATGATTGTGAATTTTCTAATGATTTAAATGCTTGTGATAATAATTTACTCTGCTCTTCAACGTACAAGACCGAAAGGGTTGCATTAGCTTCTAAAAGTGATAGTCTCTTCATAATGTTCTTATAAATTGATTCTTGAGTAGTTTGTTGAGGAGGAGAATAATCTGATGGCTCACACTCACTATTACTATGATCATTGAAGAATTCTTCAAATTTCAATGCTGGTAATGATATTGGACATTCATTAAAAGAATAATCAAATGCATTTGGCTCTAGAGCAGAATCATTCTTACGAACCAAAGTAACATTTTCTGATGCAACTTTTCCAGCTTCTTCTTTATATTCCTGAATCATTGTTCTCCCATGAACTCTTACAACAGACAATGGGCAATAATATTCATTCCCATAATGTTCTAATATTTCAACTCTTAAAAATTTAGCCCAAATCATTGGGTTATCAATCTGAAAAGTTTGGAAGTCTCTTAAATCTTCGGCATCAAATACACCTAAAGTTTTCCAACCATTCTTAACAACAGGAAAAGCATCACTGACAGAGATGGAAACCTTCTTAAATGTTGAGCTAAAGAACTCAAAATTTCCAATAGCAACAGAATCTACTAAAATATCTTGACAAAGTTCGATGGTGACAAATTTATTTTGGATTCCACATGGATTTAATAGATAGGAGTCCTTATTCTCAAACAATATTGAAGTAGCACCTTTAGCTTCTGAATTTGTTTTAACAATAGAAGCACCACAATCAAATGAAGCAAAATTAAATTTATCTTTGTAGACTTTACCTTTCTCTTCTTCCTGCTCAGCATGGAAGAAATTAGAAAGATCTATTTCCATCTCTTCCCCAAAAGCTGGTTCATGAAGTGATTGTGTCTTTTGTCTGTTTGGAGCATCTTGTGGATCCTTTTGGTGATGATCTACTCCTTTGGCCTTCTTCCAATCTTCAAAAGAGAGAAATTGTGCTTTAGTGTCCTCATTTGATTCATTAAGTGCATCTATAAAAGGGAGTATAATCAAAATGGGCAGAATTCTCATTGTTCAATGCTCATCCAGTGTAATTCACCAAGTTCTTGTATCGACCCGATCAATTAGTTGAAAGCCTCTTCACTTTTCCCATACAATAGATAAACACAAACTCACGTGATTAAATGATTTTACATATTACATAATACATGATACAAACAGCTGTGCACGTGACCATTTGCCACTGGAGTGCGGAAAAGGGAAAAAGCGTGTTCGGGCGGCTTTAAGAGGCAGCGCTGGGGCAAAAGTGGGAAATGAGAGAGCAGTGCTGGCGCAATAAAAAGGCTGTGAAGAGGAACATTTGAAACTTGTTAATATCCAAATAAAATCGATTAAAATGATTAGAACCACCAACTTAAAGTCGCTCAGATTGTTAAGCAATGCCCAACGTTCACTTTCAACAGTTTCTACTGATGAAAAAAAGGTTGAATCCATCATACTTGGTCGCAAACCAGCAAAGTCCACCAAGAGGTCATCTAAGCAAGTGAAACAAGAAGAAACTGATGATTTAAAAGCATTAGATGAAAGCATTACAAGGGCAGAACTTCTGTCTAAGGGATCTATTTCAAATCCAAAGGACTTCAATGAGCTACCACATAATTATGCCCAAAACCAACATATTGATATTGAGTCTAATGACCTAAATTCTTTACTTTGGAAATTTGATGCTCCAATCCGTTATGCGTTTGCATATGGTTCTGGTGTTTTCAATCAAGGGTATTTAGATAAACAGACACAAACAGACTTGGTATTCGGTGTCACATATCCAGAACATTGGCATTCTATAAATATGAGATACAACCCGGATCATTATTCATCATTGAGATATTTTGGGTCTGGTGTTATCTCTAAATTCCAAGATGTTGGTGCTGGAGTTTATTTCAACCCATATGTTGAGATTGATGGTAAACTTGTGAAATATGGTGTTGTTTCTATTGATTCTTTGGTTAAAGATTTGGCTCAATGGAATTCTTTTTATTTAGCTGGAAGATTACAAAAACCAGTTAAGATACTGAGAGATGATACCATGGTTAGATTTTGGAATCAACAAAATTTAAGAAGCGCAGCAACTTTGGCTTTCCTTGAATTACCAGAGAATCAACCTTTTGATGAGTTGCAATTTTACAAAAATATCACATCTCTCAGTTATAAAGGTGATATTAGATACAAATTGGGAGCCGAGAACCCAAAGAAGATAGATAATATTGTTGAGAAGAACTTTCAATATTTTCAACAGTACTACAATCCAATACTGAATGAGATTGTGAAGGATAAAAAATTTTCTTTCCAACCTGGCTTCTCCAAAGAGAACGCCAATAAGAAGCTTGAAGAGATTATTTTCAGAACATCAACCATCCAAACCGCGAAGGGACTATTCACTGCTGGTATCAGTAAGTCTCTAAAGTACGCATTGGCCAAAAGACAAAAGGCAAAGAACTAAATAACTTTTTTCTCAATTCATTTAATTTTGTCTGGTATTTCAATTCGTAGCTGAAATAATTTTCACATAATAAAACTTTATTATAAAACAAACTAAATTAGAGGTATTGAAAATTATGAGTTTGGCTGAAATTGTACGGAAAAACTTGCTCTTTCAAAACTTGTGGACAGAAGTAACAGAGGTAAAACTGCCCAATGAGATTTTATTAGAAGGATTACCAAAAGAACCACTTTTAAATGATGAGTCCACGAATAGTTCCTCTTTAGCACTTCAAGAATATGTTTTCCCCATTCGTATAAATGAGAAACTCACTCCAAAGAGATTAAAAGAAGTGTTTGACTCACTCGAAATCACTAGAAAAAGACCTCGCAGAATAGTCATTGGGATAGTTAATGATGATGGTACGGTGGTTTACTATTTCATACATGATGGTGTCTACAAGCCAAAAAAGAATTGAATTGAAGGGAAAGAAATATATACAATTTGCTTCTATTCTATAAAAACAAATGTTTTATGCTGTTTAATAGATTTGGTGACTCACTAAAATGTGGTTCTCTAATGTTATAATTGACTTTGAATGTGTTTACTTCTTTATATGTTAAAAAAGATGGGAATACTTTAGAGATAAAGTTGGTGATAAACTGATCTGGTAATTCTTTGTTTGTCAATACGGTTAAATATGCTAATAATAGTAAATCTGATGATGTTATGAATTCTCCAAATATGTTGTTAGTTGAATTGGATTTACCAATCTCATTTTGTAAATTCTCAATCGTTTCTAAAGCTGTCTTTAATTGATTTAAACATTTCATATTTGTAACAGAGTTCTTTAAGATTAACTTGGATTCAATACTCATCTCTTGGTTTAATTTTTGGATTTTACTAACAGTTGGAACATTCTTTAACATTTCTTCTTCAACCTCTGTCTTATCCTCAACGTTTAAACCAATTCTTGCACAGTTGGCCTTAGCATTTGACCTATATTTTAGTGGTGTATTGTATTGCATTGGGAATGGTAGGTATCGTTTGAATATTGATCTTGAAAAATCCTCATAGTTTGATTTATTCAAATATAGGGCATAATCGCTTGTGACAGAAAGGTTATCATGGATATAATATAATAACCCACTGTTTAAAGCTTTAAATTCTTTAGTTAATCTATCATCTAGGTCGGTATAATTGGTTGAGATATACCTTATAATATTGATATATCCATCAATATTATCACCATTTTCTAGCTCCAGTAAAGGAAGTTTTGCGGAACTGGAGAGATCAGTATTTGAAGAAGTCACGACAGTAAATAGTTCCTTGTTCAAAGCCAGTGAAAGATACCAGATCGTAGCAAGACACTCGGCATCAATGAGTGCTATGTTATCTTTGTGACCCCATACGTGTAGTTCCATCCTCTTTTCAGTACCAACTGTCCCATTGGCTGCTGAAGAAGCCTTCGAACTCTTTCATAATTTGGTGCTTTACTCTATTGGGCAACACAGCAGGGTAACCTCTAGTGGGAGGTTATGGGTGAAGATCCGGACCACGGCGTGACATTAACCTCGGTTTTAACAATAAGACAATTTTGCTCGCCTTCGAAAAAACAAAACAGACTTCCTCATAATAAAACAGTCTAGAGACTTAGTATAAACCAGTTTGGGGCCAGATTTAACTGCTCTAATTTCTTAATCCGTTTCCTATTATTTTTGAAACTTTCTTCTCTTGTTTGTGTTTTTTTTTGTTACTTTCTTTTTCTTTGAATTATCAATCTATTCCTTATTACTATGTCTTCTGTAGACACTACAAACCTTTCGACTATTAGGAAGAAAAAATCCACAAGACTTGCTAGTGATGTGATTGGCCAGCTAGAAGACAAAATCAAGGACAATCCTTTGGACTTGGATGCTTGGTTGGAGTTAATACAAAGAGTTGAACAAAAGGATAAAACTGAACAAGTTCGTTCTGTTTATGATAAGTTCTTTACTAGATTCTCATTTTTGAGTACTCAATGGATAAATTACATTAACTATGAACTAAATCGTGGTGAATTTGAGAAAGTTGAAGAAATTTTCAAACGTTGTTTATTGGATGTATCAAGCATAGAGCTATGGAGAACATATGTTGGTTATATTAGAAGAAAAAATAATTTGATAACTGGTGGTGAAGATGCTAGAAAAGTTATATTCCAAGCATATGAGCTTGCTGTTGATAAAGTTGGTATTGATCCTCATTCTGGTTCTTTGTGGGAAGAATATTTAAAATTTATTGATGATTGGAAGCCAATTTCTAAATGGGATGAACAACAAAAGATGGATATGAAGAGAAAAGTTTATAAAAAAGCTTTGGTTTTACCTTTGAATAACTTGGAGACTCTTTGGAGTGATTATACATCTTTTGAGAATGATTTGAATACAACTACAGCGAGAAAGTTCATAAGTGAAATCAGTGGTAATTATATGAATGCAAGATCCTGGTTTAAGGAATGGTCCAACTTAATTGATGGTATAACAAGAGCTGATGATTTTTTTTCTCCTGAGAATGATCTTCTACAATTAGAGAAATGGAATTCTTGGATATCTTGGGAACTCTTGAATAAATTAGAATTAGATAAACAAAATTTGGTTAATAGGGTTGATTATGTTTATAAACAAGCTATTCAAAAATTAATCTTTAAACCTCAAATCTGGTTTAGTTATCAACAGTTTTACAAAGATAATGATGATCTGTTCCCATCTTCGCAAGTTGAACAATTATTGATTAAAGGTTTGTTAGTCAATCCAACATCATTTGCTTTAAATTTTAAATTAATTGAAAATTATGAATTGGATAAAAATGCTTCCCTAGTTAAAAAAACTTTTGATACATTACTTGATATTTTGCTTAAAGACCATGAAATTAAGTTACAAGAAATTAATGAATTAAAAGAATTGTTATTAGAACAAGTTTTAATCCAAAAAAAGGTTGCATTAAATGAAGATGAAGAATTAAAACCATTAACAGAAGAAGAAGAAACATTTATTTATAGTTCCAATACAGAAATTCAACAAAACATTCTATTATTGAAAGAATTATCCAAAATTATTACCTTGACCTATTGTCAGTACATGAAAACTATTAAAAGGTTAGAAGGATTAAGTGAAGCGAGAAACATTTTTAAGGTTTGTCGTACTGATAAAAAGAAAATTATTACTCATCATATCTTTGTTGAATCAGGTTATGAAGAGTATTATTTTGAAAAGAAGACTAAAGTTGCACTGAATATTTTTGAATTAGGTTTAAGACCAGCATTTTTTGGAAATGATGGAGAATATATTTTCAAGTACTTGAAATTTTTGATTAAGATAAATGATGATACAAACTCCAAATCTTTATTTGAAAGTACTATTAATACTAAGAAGAATACCATCGAACCAAGATGGCTGAAATTGATTTTCAAAGAATATCTAAAATATGAATCCGATTTTGGTCAAGTTGCTAGTGTTACTAAAATTGAGAAGAAGTTTTATGAGATTTTCCCAGATGAAGAGAAAATATTCCTATTTGCTGATAGGTATTCTTTTAATGAAGTAGTTCTGGATGAGTTTCAAGCAGATGATGATTTGATTAGATTTCATGACTTGAAATTGAAAAGCAAACTTCCTGCAATCGACAGTGAAGGCAATTCAAAGAAGAGAAAAGCAAGTGAAGATGATGATGAACCATCAAAGAAACAACATGTGGAATTGACTGAGAATGGCGATACAGATGATGAAATTTTGGGAGGGAAAGAATTGGTTACAGATGAGATTTACAACTTGTTAAGAATTCTCCCAAATGCTAACTACTTCACACAGCCATTATTCAACCATTCCAAACTAATTAAGCTATTGAAGGAGCTTGAATAGTGTTTCATAGTTTTCTATAAAAGTCTTGAACTAGAACATTCGTAAACCAACAGTAGTGAAAATAAAAACACGCACTATTTAACCAGAACAGGAAAGATGAACCACAAAACTCTTTCCGTGACTCTCCACCAGACACCGCCAAACAAAAACAAAAATTTGTTATCTTATCAAAAAGAGATCAGCACAATCAGTTCTTATCATTGAAAATGCGTTGAAAAGGTGGCGAATTTTCATTCACTCCAAATGACCGACTGTGTATTGGTCTCCAATGCAACTATGCCCACAATACAGAAGCCTCCTAAGAGTATCAAATCTCGAAATGGTTGTATAACTTGTAAGAAGAAACGGTTAAAATGTGATGAAACCAAACCAACGTGTAACAATTGCACGAAAAAGGGAATAGAATGCGGTGGTTATGTTACCAATTTCAAGTGGAAACCATTTGATTCAACTTCAAAGCTGATGAAAAGGTCAATGTCTATGCCAGAGCAGTCAGTGTTTGATGAAGCTTTGAAACAGGCTACGATGTCCATTGCTGGTACAACTTCAGAAGAACTAGCAAAGAAGAGCACTCTACTGGCATTGGGGAAGAATCCAAACCCAATAGAAGAAGGATTACAACAATTGACTACAAAGAAGAGAAAACTATTTACTATTGAAAGCCCATCTCCAACAACCCAACTACTCGAATATGATCAAGTATATCCATCTCCAACTACTAATATGGTCAGAGGGTTCAGTCTTGATTCTTTCACTAATCACTCATCCCCAAATTTTGAAGGTCTATTTCCAAATTTCACAAGGATACAAGATTTACTCGTCAATAAGGACAATGAAAGTGCTATTATGGAAGATACTGAACCAATGAATTTTGTGTTCCCAATCAAAAGATCACTTTCTGTTGGCTCAGATGTGAGTGTTGTTAGTTCAGTTAGTTCAGCTACACTACCAGATTATTATCGAAAAGAATTAAAAAATATTTCCAAAGCTATCAACAACCAACGGAATGAACGATATACAATTACCGAACCTCCTTCATTGTTAAGAAAGGAAATCTCACGAAATGAATTTGAAAAGATTTTGGATGCATATAACTACACTTGTGCTATCATGTCTATCAAAAGTGGTCCAAATGAAAACCCTTGGGTGACTTTAGTGAAACCATTAGCATTAAATAATCCTGTTTTGTTCAAAGCTGTTGCTTCAATGTCTTTATTTCATATTGCTAGAGGGGATGAATCTTTAAGAGCACAAGGAATGAGCTATATGAAACAGTCCATGAATGAACTTGCTGAAGGCTTGGTCAACAATACTGTGAAGAATGAAGTAGCCTTGGCCACTTGTTTAGTTTTAGCAGTTACAGAAGGTTTTGAAAAGCACACTTCAACTGGTTTGGCGCATATCAAAGGAGCTCGTTTGATTTTAAAGAAGCTTAAGAATGAAAATTTGAGAGAAAATGCTCAATTATATGAATTCTTGATCAATACTTTTATATATTATGACGTTCTTGCTAGATTATCAAACTCTGATAATAATGATGATAATTTGATCAATACTAAAGGAAACACTGCGGAAAATGATTATATTGGATCTCTCTTAAATGATGTGAATTTGATTCCAAAAGATTTGAATAAGACGGACTCTCAGGTAAGAATTGATTCATTATTAGGTTGTGCCAAAGGATTATTCTTAATTATTGGGAAAGTAGCAGCATTTATAACTAAAGTACGAAATATGTCAAAACTATCACTTTCAATTATAGAAACAGCTGTTGAATTAAAGACAGAAATAGAAAACTGGAGACCAGATGCTAATATTAAACGAACTATTTTAGAGGATCCACTATGTGATTTATCTTCTTGTATCGCAACAGCAGAAGCTTATAGATATTCGACATTACTTTATCTTCAACAAGCAGTTCCAGAAATCTCATCACAAAATTCTGCTGATTTATCTGAAAAAGTCTTAATGCTTCTAGCTTCGATTCCAATAAATTCACGAACTTCTAATTTGCATATATTCCCATTATTGATTGCTTCATGTGAAATGAATGAACCTGAAGATCGTCAATGGATTCTGAATAGATGGATTACTTTGAAAGAAAAGATGTGGATTGGAAATATCGATCGTACTATGGATATTATTCAAGAAGTATGGAAAAGAAAGGATTCATTGAAGAAGAATGATGGTAAAAATGACGATTGGGACGTATTTCAGAGCCGTATTGATACTTTGACTGGATCAAAGAAGAGAACTGAGGGAATTCAAGGCTGGACTCATTGGAGCACCATAATGAAAGAGTGGGACTGGGAAGTTTTATTTGGATGAAAAGGGAAAGGGAAAGGGAAAGGGAAAGGGAGAGGGGAGCTTTATATTTATATTTATATTTATGTTCTATAAACAGACAGTTCAAAGAAGTTGTTTAATTGTTTAAAAAAATACATCACAGAACTCTTTATAATTCATTAATTAGTTGGTAAG
The DNA here is from genome assembly GCA_030562945.1 of Wickerhamomyces jianshihensis. Taxonomy (NCBI): domain Eukaryota; kingdom Fungi; phylum Ascomycota; class Saccharomycetes; order Phaffomycetales; family Wickerhamomycetaceae; genus Wickerhamomyces; species Wickerhamomyces jianshihensis. The sequence continues at coordinate 46,939 of JAKUAH010000254.1, forward strand.
AACCGGACAGAACCTTTTTCATACTATTTTTAAAGAAACTAAAACTTTTAAATAACAAAAAAACAAGTGGCACCAAAAATTGATGTCAAATGCTATCAAAAAACTGAAATTCAAACGCAAAACAGGGACCAGAAGCAAAACGAACAAGCCCTCACCGCAGCAGACAACTCAACAGAAACTTTTTCCAGATAAAGAACCGTTCAGAGAGAATCAAAACAAACCAGATATTGAATCTAGTTATTTCGAATGGGGTCCAGAGATAAATGGTTATAGATTTGTATCCTCATCAAATGACCCTTCAAGTTTGCACTATACGCAACGGCATAGAATAATCGGCTCGGAGTATGATTCTAATCCTATCCCTGATGGATTCATGTGGAGTTATACTGAATTACCCGAATTCAAGTCAAATATTGATGATTCAATAGAAAACAAGTATAGAAATTCAGATGAAACAGAGCAGTTCATATATGATGATTACTACAAACAATGGGATAATTTACAAAAGGGATCAAATGAGTTGGTTTTCCCTTTCCCTGTATTTAAACAAACTGATGAATTAAATAAGGAAAACATTGAACAATTTCTTAAAAGTTCAACAGGTGATCTTAATCAGGTTCTAAAAATTGAAAGAATTAGATGGCATCCTGATAGAATTTCACACGTCATGGGAGGGAAGTGTGAAGTATCAATAATGGGGAAAGTAACTAGAATTTTCCAGATAATCAACGATTTGTGGGAGTCAAGAGAACGTTAATATATACTCTCTTCTTTTAAATATTATCATTATATTCCATTAGTATTTCCTAAGATTTTATGTAAACTTTCTTGAAATTTTTGTATCTTTAATTTTCTTCTATCGTGCTAGTTTCTGGAGCTATGCTGTTTGATTCTCTTGAAGATATTATTGCAGCTTCAGAATCATCTAATCTTGGCGTGTCTGCATCGTTTGTGTCTTCTTTGGTAGCCTTTTCATCATTATCTGTATCCACTTCCTCTATATCTTCTTCAATATCTTCTTCAAGGTCTTCATCTTCTTCACCTTCAACATCTTCTTCATCGTTTTCAGCTTGTCCTTGTGCTTGTACTTGTGCTTGTTCTTGTGCTTGTGCTTCTTCTTGTTCTTGTTCTTGATAGTTATCTTCATCTCCATTATCAACCCCAAGATCTTCATCCTCATCATATTCTTCGCCTTGACCATATGATTCCTCATCATCCACCAAATCTGCATCAGGCTGTTCTGGAGGAAATTCATCTTCATTGGTGTCATTGTCCCAAACAATGTTAAATCTTGTGACTCTTGGTTTTTCAGCTAATATATTTCTCACAACGTGCTCAACTTGAACTTTGTTAGGAGGATTTTCTCTCAATTCTTCAGAATCATATTCATTGTTAACATAATAACCCACTCTAACGAATTCTCTATCAGCATATGAACAACTTAAAAGAATAACAGTAACACTAACCAATTCATTAGATGGAATTAATTCAGCAGAAGGAGGATCAGCAGTGAAAAGAAATTTATTAACACCTACAGGGACTGGACCAACAAGAATTGAATCTAACTCTTGATCGTGTTCTAAAGATCGAGATGAACCCACGTATGTTAATTTCCACTCTAAATCATCTTTCAATGGTTCTAAGCATTCAAAAGTAATTTCAAATTCATAAGGATCCGAGAATCTAGCTGGATTATTTAGCACATTTATACCTAATAGAGAAACAATTGACATTTGGATTGAGCTTGAATAGCAACCTTTTACTTCTGTTTGAAACTCACCATTAAAAACGCGTCTATTTTTTTGGGCATTTGGCAATTTTTTGAGGAAAACCAATAAATTTCGCGTTTCTGAGATGTTTACGTAATAAAATGTACCTAGACCAGCAGAAGACCCATAGAGGACTAAATGGACTATAAGTGGGTCTGAAAAGGAGTCTAAACAAGGTCCAACTAGGCTTAGGAAAAAGGAAAAAATGAGACTTTTATTTCAAAATACGGCCAGATTGAGATTAACTATTTTATAGGTTTTGGTGGAAAATGTACAAAAGAGTGCCTACAATCCTGTCCTTTGATGCCTTTAACACGCTTATTGTCCCTAAAAAACCAGTATTACAACAATATGTTGAATATGGTTGTTTGAACGGAGTGGATAACATAACGGAAGATCAACTCAAGGCGAATTTCCCAACCATTTTCAAATCATTAGAACTGAAATACCCAAACTATGGTAAATCACAAGGCTTATCATACTTGGATTGGTGGAGGTTACTAATTAAGGGCGTTTATGCACCTGTTCAACTGGAACAAAAGTTTGTTGATGGTTTAATCGAGTGGTTTTCATCCAAAAATGCATATTCTACTTTCCCTGATGTGGTAACGACGATTAAAAATTATAGTCAAAAGGGTGATTTCGTGTTAGTTTGCTCAAGTAACGGAGATCCAAGAATCTTGGAGATACTCGAGAGCTTAAATATAGCAAAGTATTTCGACAAAATCTACCTGAGTTATGATATCGGTCATAAAAAACCCGATAAGAGTTTTTTCGACTATGTAATTAATGATATTATGAAACATTACAACTCAAGTGAAAGATCCCAAATTTTGAAGCAAAGTTGGCACTTTGGAGATGAAGTTCAGAATGACTTTGAAGGAAGTTTCAACGCTGGTTGGAACAGCGTCTTAGTTGATCGAAAAGGTGACACGCTGAATTTGAAAGGAGACGCGTTCTTTCAAGATAAATTATCTAAAAGCCTCAGCACCAAACCTCTTAAAACCGAACTACACAAAATAGGAGAAAGAAAATACGTAATAAGTGACTTTAGTAGAGTTCTAGATCTGCCTCTATAGAAAAAGAAACACCTTCAGATGCAATCTCATGTAACTAAACGTGATCGCGAACAATATCAAACCGTTCAAGGCACATGTCCAAATCGAGTAAATTAAATGATCTCAGGAACCTGAAACACCTGAAAAAAATTTACAAATATATTCTCCTTTCTTTCTTCTCTCTTGACTTCTTCCTTTAAGAGCTTGTTCACATTCTTTTGAAACTACATTCTTTTTTTATTCATTCATTTTTTTTTTTTTTAATTAGCTCACAGATGTTTCACTATATACTATATTCACTTTCTTTAACTATTTGTGTTTCAGCACTCTCTTTAGACACGGATAGCTCTGATTCCATTTGTTCAGCAGCTTCAACAGTGGCAGATGGACTTTATGAATATTATGAAAGCCCTGGAATCTTCAGCTCAGTTTATTGGTGGGAATCCGGGGTTGCTCTTGGTTCTCTTTTGAACTTTCAACATTTATGTCAAAACAACTCTTATGAACAAACCATTTATGATGGCTTATTGGCTCAAGCAGGTGACGATTATAATTATGAACCTTCATCCCAGGATGGACAGATTGGTAATGATGATATTGGTGCTTGGGGTCTTACTGTTATTGATGCAGCTGAGATTGGTTTCAAAGACCCTTCTAAAGATGGTCATCCATCATGGGAACAACAGGCTAAAAATGTGTTTGATCTCCTTTATGGAAGATGGGATGATCAAACTTGCAATGGTGGGTTGAGATGGCAGTTTGATGAAAATAAATCTGGTTATGATTATAAAGCTACCATTGCTATTGCAAATCTTTTCCAACTAGCTTCAAGATTATCTAGATTTACTGGTGATCAAACTTATACAGATGCTGCTGAAACTATCTATGATTGGTTAGAAGGTGTTGGTCTAGTTAATGAGTTGGAATTCGGTGCTGAGGTTTACGATGGTACATCCACAGGTGATAACTGTACCGAACTGACTCAAGTGTTATGGACGTATAACTATGGTACTATTCTTGCTGGAACTGCTTACCTTTACAATGTTACCAACGAAGATATTTGGAAACACCGTACTGAGCAGATAATCCTGGGTTCTCAGATTTTGTACAATAACACCGTGCTTTATGAAAGAGCTTGTGAGCTATATGATAGTTGTAATCAAGATCAAAAAATCTTCAAAGGTATTTATGCCAGATTTTTAGGTTTGACAATCGATTTGATTCCTTCTTTAAAATCACAAATTAGTGGTCTGATTGTACCATCTGCAAAGGGAGCTGCACAAAGTTGTTCAGGTGGCTCTGATGGGAATACATGTGGTCTAAACTGGGGGTTTGGTGGTTGGGATGGTAAAAATGGTGCTGCTGAACAAGTTGATGCATTAGAGATCATTCAGAATTTGCGTTTGATTTAGATATATATATATATTGGGTTTATAGATGGATTATTATTTAAATAGATTTTTTTGGTTTATAACCTCGTAGCCTATCCGTTCATCAGTTTGGAATGTGGTTTTTGTGAGTGAAAATAAAACAAGATGATAGATAGTTCAATACATTTTTGTATTCGCCTGATTTGGTCACGTGAATATCACGAGGTCTTCATTGAATTTAATATTATTGCCATTAAAGTGAGAGAGCTATCGGAAGAAGACAGGCTATGTGGAATAATGAGCTAGATTATTAATTCCATTCAGAAGAGTTTTGAATGCTTTGGCTCAAGGCTGGTATTAAGGGGTACACTGGGTTAGAATGCCACGGACCCTTGAAACCGCGAGGCTTGGGACATAGGCAGCCATATAAAAAAAAATCAAAACAATAAAAACATGGACAATAACCTTGCTACTGACAGTATATTCATCACCGTATAGACAGTGTCATGGTAAGAGACTCAGCAGAACATTACAAAAACTTCTTAGCGGGGGTTCTTTCGCTGTAAGCTCTGCCTGGTTCTTGCTGGCCAAATTTAGCCAATGCCCAGACGATGCTCTTGGTATGAAGGAAACGAAATATTAAAAATAGAAGACGATTCCACTTTCTAGTACTGTCCAGCAATCATTCATAACTATTCAGAGAAGATAATTAGGAATATGTTTTTTGATCTCACACTTGTTATTTTTTTAATAAGTCGGTCTTGCGCCCTAGAAATAGATGTAACCTCAAAAGAATCCATTTGTAATGCTGCGGCAATTGTCACGGATGGGTTACTAGACTATTACGATGGTGAACGATATGGTGGAACAGTAGGAATGTTTGTGAATCCATACTACTGGTGGGCTGCTGGTCATGCCTTTGGTGGAATGATAGACAACTGGTACCTTTGTCAGAATGACACATATGAGAGCCTTATTTATGATGCGTTGATACACCAAACAGGTGAAGACTATGACTATATTCCAGCAAATCAATCTACAACGGAAGGGAATGATGACCAAGGATTCTGGGGTCTTGCAGTACTAGAAGCAGCAGAGAGAAATTTCACTGCTCCTACGGGAGATGTACCTGATTGGTTAGCTTTATCTCAAGCGGTTTACAACACCATGTGGGCTCGATGGGATGAAAACAATTGTGCTGGTGGATTAAGATGGCAAATATTTACATGGAATTCTGGTTATGACTACAAAAATACAATCTCAAATGCTTGTCTTTTCCAGATAGCAGCTAGATTGGCAAGGTTTACTGATGATGATCAATATGTTGAAACAGCTAATATAGTTTTTGATTGGCTTGTTGGCGCTGAGTTTGTCGCTCTTAACAATGACAGTTATCGTGTCTATGATGGAGCTGATATAAGTGACAACTGTACCTCCATTGTTAAATTAGAGTGGACTTATAATATTGGTGTCTTGATGACAGGTTGTGCATATCTATACAACTATACAGGATCTGATATATGGCTTGAAAGAACTCAAAAACTTGCATTAGGGGCAGTGAATGCATTCTTTAGAGATGGAATTATGTATGAAAGAGCTTGTCAGGATTCTGGGACATGTAATAATGACCAGCGTTCTTTCAAGGCTATATTCTCAAGATCTTTAGGCATGACAGCATTAATGGCACCTCAAACTCGTGATATTATTTTGCCCTTTTTGGAAAGTAGTGCACAAGCTGCAGCAGACAGTTGTTCAGGAGGTACAGATGGGCATACATGCGGTTTGAATTGGGAGACTGGTGAATGGGATGGCAAATGGGGTATGGGAGAACAAATGAGCGCCCTAGAAGTCTTTTTAAGTCTCTTGACACCACAAGATGAACCACCGTATTCCAATGAAGATGAAGGTGTAGCAGTTGGGGATCCTGAAGCTGGTATAAATAGTACTTCTACCAGTTTGGTACATCATTCAACCACTGTGACAACTAAAGACAAGGCAGGTGCATCGATCATCACTGCAATAGTGCTTGGAATATTAATTTCGGGTGCAATATACATGGTTCTGTAATACAGAAATATCTCAGCTTTATGCTCGTTTCTGATGATTCTCAATCTAGAGCTACTTCAGCTTTGTAGGTCTCTGACTTGCTGACTTTACAGATCTATTTGAATTTAACCGGTTTATTCTTCCGAAATCAACCTTTTCATTGCCACTTTTGGAAGTCAAGCGTTGCTGTTTTGGAGTAGCGGAAATCCCGATTCAAATAATATAAAGTATAAAGAAAAATGTGAAGAATTCCAAAAACAACTCTCGCACAGAAATGAAGTTTTTGAACATTTTATTACTTGCTTCCTCTGCAGCTGCGCTTTCTGAGTCTCCACAAGCTACTGAGGTGCCAAACCTTCAGAAGAGATACCAAAAAGTGCGTCTTCCAAAGTCTACAACTGCCGAATCATCAACAACTGAAGTACCACGACCATGGGTTCGTACCATATATGGAACTGTGAGAGAAATTGTAACTCCTACAGTGATAGAAGGTGTTACTTTTAATAACAAACCTTCTACTGAAACAGAATATCCACAACCCTGGGTCTCTCTTGATAAAGATGGTTATCCAAAGACAATTATTCCAAAGATCAAAAATGGTAGAACGGAGAACCCATCACCAACCTATGCCACTTATTTTCAAACTGCAACCACTGTGACATATGATTATAACGATTTGAGAGCTCATAATATGGATGAAGATGCTATCCATGAAGAGGTTGAATACATTGATGAGGATAAGACATATGTTTCACTAAATCCATTGATCAGATGTACACCAGATAGATATTACAAAAAAGGATTAGCTAGAGATACAGATAGTGCTCCATTTTGTACTCCACATGAGGGAAGAGAATTGAAGCTAGGCAAAACATATTTCATTACCTGGTTCTCCAAATTTTTTTCAGATGATGTACAAAAAGTTAGATTACATTTCACTTATGTTAAAGAAGACACAATGAGTAAAGGAATGAAAAAGCGTGATGTTGAATCTGCATTTTTCACAACTGAATGGTTATATAACTATGATGGTTACTACGCTTTTAGCATTCAAGAAGAGTGGCTATTAGAGAAATTCATTCAAAATGTGGGTGTTTCGATTCAACCTGATAATGTTGCTGATGAAGAATTTGAACTATTGGATAACGCTATTATATTCAAACTTTTAAAAGGTGCTAAAGTAGCAAAAAAGAATAAAGAAACTAGAAGAATTGAAGATGAAGGTATTAGCAATGATTCAGCTTACTATATCATGTTATCTATTCCATCAGTTGTTGCTCTTGCTGCTTTAGGTATGTACATATTTGTATGGATCACAAAGAATGACAGAGATGTCTCAGAAATTAGAGCCAAAGTTTGGAAACAACAACACAAAATCTTGGGAAAATTCAAATCAACTGGCAAAAATAAAAAATACTCTGAGCTACCTCAGTTTGCTCCAAAGGATGGTAAACATGTATGAGAGAAAAAAGCTACTGTGAATATTCAAAAAAAAAAAAACAAAGAAAATATTTAATCATTATTCATTAATTTTTATCATTTATGTTGTACCATCTTATAGGTTGATATTGGTTGTATCCGCTGTAGAAGTTCTATAAAGGTCAGAATTTTCATAATTTATTGTACTGGAAAAAGGAAATTGTCTGCTTTCATTTTCTTCATAAGACTGAAAGGGATCCAATATGCTGGATGAAGATTTTAGGACGTTACCCAAATCAATACGACTGTTTCTCTTTGAAAATTTGGAAAATGCATCAGTTGATCTTGATAACTCTGAAACCGCATAACTCTTAGATCTTTCTGTATCCATTTCAAAACTTAGTCTTGTAATTTTAAGAAAGTCAATAGAGAGTTCCATGAATCTCATAAACTTTTCTTGAGTTATAAGTTCACCAGAGTATCTCAGTTCTTCATAAAGATCTGCAAATTCTTTATTAATTTCACTATTTGTTGAAATCATCAAGTTTTGTAGAAAAGCCATAATCTCCCTGAATCCGTAGGATTTGGGAATGGATAATTCTGATGCAAAGTATTTATTATTCCATCGCAGGTTCATTCCGATAGCTCTTACAACGTCTTCATAGGGTATCAGAGGAGGAAGTAAATCAGAATCAGGGGATGACAGGCCTGGATGAGATACATTCTCAATAGGGGTAAGAGCAGCTTGACGAATCTTCTCACACCTCTCAAAGTTGTCTTTAATCATCATATGACAAGCATTGGGCATATCATTAGGATCTAAGGGAAGGTATCTCTTAGGTATATCTTGCATTGACATTCTTAGTATATATATTCTTGTTGAAGTCAAGATACTTGCAATGATACCAAACAGCACCAGAGCACCAACAACAACAAAGGTATTCAAGGCATAATTGTTCGTTGATTGAGACGCCTGTGAAATGGAATCGATTGGTAGAACTGCACAAAACCCAACAAAAAACACTAGAAAGAACCCCAAGGTTGATCTATACAGCCATCTTCGCACAGTGGGACTGATGGAATCCCCTGTTTTCATGTTCAGGGGCACAGAGGAGTCTTTCTTCAGTGAAAATTGTGTCAAATTACGGTGCTCTGATAAAATGCCAATGAGAAAAAAACCCATTGCCATCCCCATTGACCCACCCAAAGGCAAAAAGAGGAAACTTTCGCGTTTTTACTTACATAAGCCAAAACGCGAAACAGAAACAACGAAAGCGCGTTCAAAGGCAATGAGACTTAGAATTGTAGTGAGATCAAGTGGCCTTCGATGTCTGAGGGGTCCCGTTTTTTTGAAGATTCCACCATGTCAGATCAGCTGGACTATAAACCTCGTCTGGAGAAAATGTCTAGCAATCTGAACAACGGCTCTGTATTGCAACAAAGTACTCCGATGCCCTCCTCTCCGGCACCAGTACAAGTTCCAAACAACGAGAGTTTGTTCGTTGTTGATAACAGTGATAGCGAGAGTGAAGAAATAGAAGAAGATGATGGCTATTCTCTCTTCGAGTCTCAAATCCAGGCTATTATACCTGATATATGCGCCTCCGATATCTATAGACTTCATACAAAGTTTAAAACTGTTGATAATCCAGTTTTATCAGCTGTTAATGACTTCTTTGAGAAAACAACCCTACCAGCACCGCAGATTTCTTCATTTTCATCTGAATCTAACCCAATATCTCCTCCTTCTTCGCTCGCAAAAAGAAGCTCACAATTCTCATCATCCCAACGAATTAAAAAGAAACCGCTTATTCTTAAAAAGAAGAATCTTTCTACAACGCTCAAATGGAGAAGATTTATTGGTTGTATTCAAGTTGTATGTTGGGCAACTAGACCTACAGTGAAACCTGTACCGTATGGTACTTCTTTAAATATTGAAAAAAATAATAATATTTCCGGTGCCCCAAGAAGAGGAAGACATGGAACTACTTCTTCTGTTTCTTCCTTCTTGAAACTGATCCAAGATGCAGATGATGTATCCAAAAGAAAGGAAGTCGGGAGGCTACCTGAGGATATTGCTAGCATTTTATTTCCTCTGGTAGATCAAGAGATTTGTGATTTTGACGTTACATGCATCTTCTGCGATGGACGATTGAACACTGGTGATTCATTCATTGTCCAGTTGGACTGTTATTTGACTTCTAAAATATTTGATAGTATAAAGAATTACGATACTAAGTATCAAGATGATTTTAAACAAATGAAGCAGAGTCAATCTTTCAACCGAACAGTATATGGAACAGAAGCTGAGCAACTGACACATCGAAGACAAGCTGCTCTTCTAAAATTATTCAATAAAATTGATTTTAAAGTTAAAACTTATGATGCTCATGAGGAAGAGGAAGTTTCTGAAATTATTGATTTAGAAGACGAAGAACAGTTAGGTCTAATGCTCACATCTTCACAAAGTAATGTTAAACAAAATGAATTCCTTGATGAAATGAATCTAAATCAATTAAAAGAGTTTTATAAAAGAACACAGACTGAAAAATTGCTTGCAACACTATCTGAAACTGATACTAAAGGAAATTTTAAACTGGACTTGAGATCTTATCAGAAGCAAGGGTTGACATGGATGCTTAGAAGTGAAAGAGAAATTGAAGAAACTGACACTAGTGAGTTAATAAACCCACTTTGGAAGGAATTTAGATGGCCAAAGGATAAATCTTGGATAGTTTCAAGAGATGAAAAATTGGCTGATAAGTTTGACAGTAATCTCTTTTATGCAAACCTTTATTCTGGTGAGTTCTCTCTTGAGAAACCTGTTTTGAAATCAGTATGTCGTGGTGGTATTTTAGCAGATGAGATGGGTCTTGGTAAAACTATATCTACTCTGGCTTTAATTCATAATGCCAGTTTTGATAGGGAATATAACCATACAGAAGCACTTGTGAATGATTATGCTTTCAAAAGCACACTGATAATAGTCCCAACTTCTTTATTGGCACAATGGCAAAGTGAGTTCAAAAAGGCTAATAACGACAACAGTACCTTCTTGGTCTACTATGGCTCAGAGACCAACGTCAATTTAGAGCAGATTTTGTGCCGTGATAAATCGCCACCACTTGTTGTCTTTACTACTTATGGGACAGTACAGAATGAATGGTCCAGATTAAAGAACAACAATGGTGATCTTATTAGGGAAGGTCTATTCTCAATAAAGTTTTTTAGAGTGGTCTTAGATGAGGGTCATAATATCAGAAATAGAATGGCGAAAACTACAAAAGCCTGTTATGAATTGAGAGCTGCAAGAAAATGGTTATTGACAGGTACTCCAATAATCAACAGGCTAGATGATTTATACTCTCTTGTGAAGTTTTTAGAATTAGAACCATGGTCTAACATATCATATTGGAACACTTTTGTCACTACACCTTTCGAGAAGAAAAACTATAAACAAGCATTAGATGTTATACAGGCTATTTTAGAACCAGTTCTATTGAGACGTACGAAAAATATGAAAAAAGATGGGAAACTACTGGTAGAATTGCCTCCAAAGGAAGTTGTTATTGAAAGAATAAAATTCAGCCCAAAAGAACAAGCTTTATATAATTGGTTTTTGGCTAGGGCAGAATCATCTGTAAAGGCAAGTATTAAAAGAGGAGATATTTTGAAAAGATATACAACAATTTTAGTTCATATTTTGAGATTAAGACAACTTTGTTGTCATATGGATTTAATTTCAGCTGGCGGAGATGAAATGGATGAAGATATTCCAGTGAAAACAGTTTCTGAACAACTAGATATTCCACAGGAATTATTGGCTAAAAGCGTCACATTTAGTCCAGATGAATTCAACGAATCGAAACAAAAGATTCATGACCATTTTAAAAAACTTGATGACCTAGAATGTTCAATCTGTACAACACAACCAATTGAGATTGAAAATATTGCATTTACTGAATGTGGTCATGCATTTTGTCTTTCATGCATACAAGAACACTTGAATTATCAAGAATTAAGAAAAAACCCAACCTTGTGTCCTAATTGTCGACATGAGATTTCAAACTCAAAGATATTACAACCAAAACCTTTGCCAACTGGTTTAGATTTTACTCTAAATGTTTATGATAGTTCATTAAGATCTTCTAAGTTGAATGCACTTTTATCTCATTTAAGAATCATTAGAGATACTTCACCAAACGAGAAAGTTGTGGTTTTTTCACAATTCTCAACTTATTTGGATATAATGGAGAATCAACTAAAGTTGGAGAATGGTTTGACCATATTCAAATTTCATGGGAGAATGAGCATGGAAAAGAGAAGTGAAATTTTGAAAGAATTTAAAAAGCCTCGTACTGGGTTAACTGTCCTATTACTATCATTAAAAGCTGGTGGAGTGGGGTTGAATTTGACTGAAGCATCAAAAGCATTTATGTGTGATCCATGGTGGGCTCCAGGTACAGAAGATCAAGCTATTGATAGAATTCACAGAATAGGTCAGGAAAGTCCAGTTAAAGTTACTAGATTCATTATGGAGGGAAGCATTGAAGAGAAGATGTTAAAAATTCAAGAGCGGAAGAGAACAATCGGAGAGGCTGTTGATGTTGAAGAAGAAGAAAGACGTAGAAAAAGAGTGGAAGAAATTCAAACTTTATTTGAAAGTTAATCTTTCTATTCAATTAATAAACATTTTTTTTTTAGAAACTGTTCCATTTTAATTTTATTATCAATTACCCATTGATTAACCAACTTCCTTGGCAAATAAATCTTTTGATTGTTGTCTTTCATGAGAACATTCATATGTTCTAAAGTCATCATTATATCATCATGCCGTATACCAGTGACTTTACTGATTTCATCTAAAGTTGTGTAATCACTTTCAGATAAACTGCCTTGAATAAGTTCTCTACATATCACGACGCTCCAATATCTCAAGTAACCAACTAGACCAAACGGTGATAAAGGTTTCTCAGGTCCAGAGATCAAATTTTCAATCTTTGATAGTTCATAAGATAAAGAAATTAATAAAGTTCCTAAGTGTCTTCTTTGATAAGGCGGGAAAACCAGGATACATGCTAAATTGTTTCGATCAGCAGAACATAGCTCCTTGGAGAAAAATCCCATTGGTTTATTTGTCTCATTGTCATAAACCACGTAGAAATCAAACTGATCCACAGCAAAAAAGACTGATTTGTTATCTAAAAACAACTTTGTAAAGAGGCAAAGATTCTGGGCAAATAATTTGTGCTTTGATCCTCGAACTTTCCTTACTGATAATGATTCGTCAAGATATACCAATTTTCCGAGCTGCTTTGATTTAATGTTACATTTGTTTTGATGTATTTGGAAGTCATCTTCATCATCAGTGTATTTGAAGCAGTGATCACAGATAAAGATAATGTCGAGCCATAGTTCTCCATTGGCAAGCCCCACTTTCTTGGAGGGGTTTAGTAGGTTTGAATGTTCGAAACCTAGTGTCTTCCTGTCATTGGCAAAGTAAACAGCACTTCCATACCAGGCATCAAACTCACGGCTCCCAAACCGCACTCTCTTGATATTTGGGCTTTCAACAAGAGCATAACTCCCCTTTTCGACCACCAATTTTTCTGCCATCTGAGTCAACCTTCTGATTAAATAGGAGGTACGAGCTGATGGTATAAGCTTTGCGGTTTCTATATCCACTGTGCAATTTTAATTATAGTTGATGTGTGTATAATAAAAAACCACTTTATTATCCTGAATTACCCGGTGCATCATTAAGCCCTTCTTTCACCAGACCAGACGGACTGATGAAATGTTATTTGGTATTGGAACTTCTATTCGACATAAGATGGATACTTCACCTGTATTCAATGAAGGTTAATTCATTCGGTTTTACTTCAAGTGACTCTCTACAAAACTGGAACCAAGATTAACAATATCAAAATATAATAGAAAAAAGGTATCTCACTAAAAGGCACAGGATAAACAAACCATAATATCATTTCGGTTTATAGATCATGGATTAATTCATTATCCCAATAATTTATTTCACCTGTTTGATTTCATGGAATCCTAATTCATAAACATAACCAAGTACCAATTTTGTAAATTCAGCAATATGGTCAAAACTTAATCTATCCAAAGTATCACCAGTTGAGTGAATATAAGGATTAGTATATTTGAAATCACTCTCAATAATAAAACTAGAAGGATAACCATTTTGCAAAGCACTGGCATGATCACTGCAGGCATAACCACATTTAGTCTCAACATACGGAATGGAAAGATAACTATCTATAATCAATTTCACAAAGTTTGTGAAATGTTCCGAAACATTATCAGTAATAACACCGACATGTTCTGGTTGATTATTATCTAATGTCTTTTGGATGTAGCCAGTCATATCTTGTTGCAACATAGATATAACTCTTTTGTGTTCTTTTCTATAACTTGTAAAGATATCTAAAGAGCCCAATAGCCCACCTTCTTCCGCACTAAAGAAATGAAATTCGATAGAGTTTTCAGGTTGGATCCCATTTTCGATAAGGATCCTCAAAGCTTCTAAATTTGTAGTAACTCCACTTCCGTCATCATCGGCACCAGGTGCTTGTAATAAGTTTGGGAAAAGTAAATTAGTAGAATCTTGATGAGCACCCACAATCACAAGATTTTCAGGTGTTTTAGACCCTTCAATATGTAAGATAATTGAATATTGTAACCAACTGTGTTTAAACTTTGTAACGGTGATATTTAGTTTTGAGGTGTTATCAGCTAAATCTGATAATTGCTGATATAACCAATCTGCACTTTGAACACCGTTATCTGACTTGTAATATCTTGAGTAGAAAGAGGAGAAATGTGCCAAATTATCATGAAGATTTGTCTTGTTGATTTGTGAGATTAAGTCGTTAACTTCCAAGGGGTAAGACACATTTGTTGGATAATTATAAACTGGGACATCACCAACATCGAATTTCTTTGAGAAAAACCAAGATTCATGTTCTGTTATATCAAAGAAGTTGATATTGTTTCTTTTAAGCTTCAATTTCTCATATTCAGTGACTCTTTTTGGTTCCTCGTTATCATTCAAGACAATCAAACGTTCTTCTTTTAGCCATTGTGGGACTAATTCTTGGGCATTTTCCAAAACATTTGAGAATAGATGGAATGAGTGAGCAGTAGTGGAAAGTAGCAAAAGCGAGAGTTTCATTGTGTTTTAATAGCAGTGGTTTATTTCATATATTACAGATAAAAAGGGGATTTTCTTACATTATAATTTTGTACTGAAATTAGTATTTTTACTCTAAAAAATCACATCTTCTTCTTGTTCAGCAACCAAATCGTCATTCAAAGCCTGTAACTGCTCGACGTCCTTCACTTCATCTCTCACCTCGACAGGAATATGTTCATTTGTGCTCTCTTTTTCGTTCAGGCTCTCTCTCTCAGCCTCTTCAGCTCTTTTTCTCGCCAACTCAGCGTCTTGTAATGCAACGGCTTGTTGTTTCTTCTCCTGGACCTTCTTAAGTCTGTAAAACTCTTCTCTGTCCAACTCATCAAGCTCACTATTGATATAGGCAATTGTATTCTCTGTCCTTGGGATAATCACGTGCTCTATAGCATTGACTCTTCTATTGGTGACCTTGATAACCTCATCCAGGATGATGAATGCTGTCTGTAATGAGGCCAGCTCAACAAGGGTCTCGACAGCTTTGGAGTATACTTGTTTGGCTTTTTGGACCTGTTGACCACCTCTTCCCAGGCCGGTTAGTTTGAAGTCATTTATTGTTTCCTCGATATAGCTTTCGAATTGTGGGAGATAGACACCACTAACGTTTTCTTGTTTTGCACGAACTTTGAATCTAGCATTTTTAACTGATTCTTGCACTTGATATCCGATATTGTCACCTGTCGCATAGGTTACCTCTGCCAATGAAAAAGCAGCTGTTTGCATGACTCTTCCCATTTTGGTTTTAGCCTGAGTTTTTTGTTGTTAGTATGGATAGTCCATGTGGGTGGATGATGGCTAATAAAATCAATACATACATCGTCAATTCTCTTTGTGATGTCTCTAAATCTCTTGGTTAAGGCCTCTGATTTTCTTTTCAATAATGAGTGACCCTGCTGAGCACCTTTTAACTTCCCCTTCATCAGACCTAAGGTCATTCTGGTGGGAAACACTGCTTCTCTGTTTGCAGTTAGTATCTCCCATGATAAGAAACGTATTCTGTAATCGAAGAACATCAGTCAATTTCCACAGCGAAAGATCACTTCAAAACGGGAAACTGAAGCAACATTCCAAAAGTAATCATATCATACCTATTATTACCCGACATTTTCCCAAATATTTGCTTCAATGGCACTGAAAAGTGCCTTAAAATGCCCAATTTCTCCTTTGCCAAATTTGTTGACATTACAAGACTTTGATTATGTAATAATTACGTAATTACGCGAATTTTGCCTTTTGTTATTTTTTCTCTTCACTTCTTTAAACACTACAAAACACTTGAAAGCGGCGCTTATAAAACGTTTAATCTGAGCAATGGCTTCCAATACCGGTGTCATGGAGGAGTTTCTCGATGGGAATATTTCAGAGAGTGACTTGCCATACGAATATCAGATTATTGAAGACCATGATGATCTCACTAATTGGATGCGCTACTACTGGCACAAAGATTCACTGAAAGGGAAGATATTTGTACTTCAGAGGGCCTGTACACAGCTACCAAGGTCATATAAGCTATGGAACTTGTACTTAGATCACCGTTTAGAAACCGTGGAGGGCTTGAACCCAATTGAAAATGAGAAACTGTATGAAAGTATCAATAACGATTTTGATAAATCGTTATACATGTTAAATAAAATGCCACTGTTATGGGTTAAATACCTAAAGTTTTTGCTAATTCAACCAAATATAACTCTCATAAGGAGGAAATTCAATGAATCACTTCGAATACTCCCAGTTACTCAACATTTTAGAATCTGGCCTATTTTCTTAGAGTTTGCGGATGCGATTGGTGGTTTAACTGGTTCTATAATTTACCAAAGATATCTGATTTTTGAACCAGAAGAGAACGAACTGGTCCTTGAGAAATTAATTGAGTTTAATGATTACGAAAATGCCATACCTATTTTTGATAAAATTCTCAGTGATGATACATTTGTTTCAAAAGAAGGTAAATCACCATTGGAATTATACAACGAATATTCTGAGTTATTAATAAACATACCAAACCCAAATTTGCATCATAATAAGAAAGTTGAGACTTTTATAAGGAATGGGTTGTCCAAATATCCCGACCAATCAGGTAAACTTTATGTTAAATTAGCTTCATTCTATGTAAAGCAGTCTGATTATTCTAAAGCAAGAGATGTTTTTGAAGAAGGTTTAACAAATATTTTAACTATTAAGGATTTTACTATGATATATGATTCTTATTCTGAACTGGAGGAAGGTTTAGTGACACAATTGACCAATAGAATTCAAAAATCAGATGGGCAGGACACATTGTTAACTAAATTGAACAATGAATTAGATTTCAAACTAGAGAGATTTGAAAGATTGATTGAAAATAGACCATTCTTGATAAATGATGTTAAGATACGACAAAATCCGAATAATGTACAGGAATGGCTCAATAGAATCCAATTATATCCTAAACAAGATCTTTCAAATATCTTAAAATGCTATGTCAAGGCAATCACTACAATTGATTCCAAAAGGGCAACAGAAGGGTTGTCTAAACTATGGCTTCAGTATTCTAGGATTTATGAGGATAATGATGATTTATCGACAGCTAGAACTATCTTAGATAAAGCTGTCAAAGTTCCATTTAATTCGCCAGAAGAATTGGTTAACGTCTGGTTAGAATGGGCTGAACTTGAACTCAGACAAAATAATTTGGATATTGCAATAAAGGTTCTAGAAGTTGCTACAAATGCACCTAAATTATCCAAAGTTGATTATTGGGATGATTCATTGCCTGTTCAAGCGAGAATTCATAAGAGTTATAAATTATGGTCGTTTTATCTTGATTTAGTCGAAAGTTCGGGTGATATCAATAAAACTTGTGAAGTTTATGATCGTGTTTTTGAGTTGAAGATTGCTACACCTTTGACTGTTATAAATTATGCTAATTTCCTTGAAGATAACTCAAGATTTGAAGAAAGTTTTAAGATCTATGAAAGAGGTGTTGAGATTTTCAATTATCCTGTTGTATTTGAGATTTGGAATATTTATTTGACTAAAGCATTGAAACGACATTTGAATATTGAAAGAGTTCGTGATTTATTTGATCATGCTTTAACTGATTGTCCTAACAATTTGTCTAAATCAATTTATTTGTTATACAGTAAATTTGAAGAAGACAATGGATCCATTCAAAAATCATTAAAGATATTATCAAAAGCTATTGATAATGTTGAAACTAAAGATAAACCTGAAATCTTTGAAATTTTGATTCAAAAAACTATTGATAATTTGGGTTTAACTTCAACAAGACCTATTTTCACAAAAGCCATTGAGATCTTACCAGTAATACAATCAATTCAATTCATTTTAAAATTTTCTCGAGTTGAAGCTGAACTAAAGGAATTTAACAGAGTTAGAAGCATCTTAAAGCATGGTGGTTTATTATTGGCACCTGAAAAGAATAACGAGCTATGGGAATATTGGCATGAATTTGAAGTGGAAAATGGAGATGAAAAGACTTATAAAGAAATGTTAAAGTCAAAAAGAGAAGCTAAAGAGAAATTTAATACTGAATTGAATTATGAAACTTTAGGATTTGTTAAATCTAGTGAAGGGCCAAAAGTTAGTTCGATAGCTATTACTAATGAAGTGAGTAATCCAGATGCTATTGATTTGGATATTTAAATAACTATAATGAACATTTTAATGATAAATATTGTTTGATTATGGGAAATGAATATGAATATATATATCTAAATAAATTTAGGAGATTGTTTATGATTTTCTTCCGTTATTATCAACCCAATCTTGAGTGGACATGTGTGATAATCTACTTAAAGCTCTAGCAAACGCGAATTTCTCTTCATCCAATTGAAACATTTTAGCATTTTTAGCAATTTTAGCACTAAATCCATGAGTTTTAACTAATTCGTCATTTTCTAAGTTAGAATCAAGATCTAATTCGCTTTCAGAATTACTTGGTTTTAATTCATAATCGTTCTTTAAATCTTCAGGTTCAACAAATAAATCTTGGAAAGGGGCAGCTGAAGTAACACATAACCTTCCATGATTATCATAAACTGCATCCAAAAAGGTGATAAAACGTCTAATTTTATCTCTCACATTTGTAGAAAGATATGGAATATCTGTAACAATGAAAGCATTATAATTAGTAGCAAGAGCAATATAATCACCAGCAGCCAATGGACTACCACATAATTCTTCAAAAGAGAATTGTGCAACATTTGGTGGTGATGATAATGGCACAGTAAGTTTTCTACCCCATATATTAATCTGCAAGTTTTCCTCCTTTGGATGATTTTGAGCAAAGAAGTTATACCATGAATTTATGTGATCTTTAGCTGAAGATTTAACAGCAGGAGAATTGAATGATGTTCCTGGAGGCGGAGTGAAATAAACAGAAGATATTGGTTTTGGAACTTTTCTATAATCAGTAGGTGAATCCAAGAAAATAACTTCTGTACGATTTTCTAATAATTTAATGCATGGGATGAATGATTCTCTTTGGATACCATTGATATAAAGTTCATTTGGAGCTCTATTAGAAGTGGTGAATAAAACTAGCCCATGATCTGGTGCTAAAGTGGTGGTTAATAAACGACGTAATAACATGGCATCAGCAACATCAGTGACTTGAAACTCATCAAAACATAGGATTGTAGATTCCTGTGCAATTTCAGCAGCAAGTATTGGGATTGGATCCATATCTGGAGCACCATGTTTCAACAAGATCTGATGTCTTCTCTTGTGAAGATTTTGCATGAATTGATGGAAATGGAGTCTTCTTTTAGGTAAATGAGGAGGAATCGTAGAATAGAAAAGATCCATAAGCATTGTCTTACCACAACCAACATCACCATATAGATATATCCCTTTTGGAATGTCATCGTAATCTTGTGGGGTATATTCTTTTACCGTCTTCTTAGAACTGAATAAAGATGAGACTATGGAGCCAAAGCCCTTTTTAGGATTCAGATCAGCAGGGCTTGGGATTTCTACTCTCGGTGGTTGGTAATTGGATAGTTGTTCATGTAAAAAGCCTAAAGAGGAGATAATCTTTCTTTGATATGGGTCGTCCTTCAACTTACCCAATGAGACAAGCCTGTCGTATTCTTGTAAGGGGCTTTTCGCCACAGATACTGTACTGTGAAGCAGACGTGTCGAGTAGTGGAATGTTCTTCTCGTTATGAAGTTCATTGCCAGTTCCCGCTGTGTTTTGAAAAAGTCTTAAGACTATTCTTTGGACTGTTCTTTGAAGTATCTAGTTGTTGTTTTAGGCTTTCCGAAACAAAATCTCGCGGTCCGCCTTCGGCTTTGGTTAGAAGAATAGTTTATATAACACATTCGCGAAACATCGCGGACAATCAGTCTCAGATGAGCCAAATGGGCGGCTAATGCGATGAAACAACAAATTAAAAGATCTTCTCAGTAATTTCAATGGGCGAATTGGGTGGTCAGTTCACTGATATCACGCAGTTCCTCCTAGAGCGGTCGTCTCAGCTTAGTAATAAATCTGTGATTAGAAGTCCTTCTTTTAATTTGTTTCAGGGCACTCATGCTTTGGAAATTGGTAATGACAAGTTGGATACAGGAACCATCCAACTCACATATGAGGAATCACAATTCGATGTGACCAGTGGAAGGTCTCTTGAAGAAGTCTGTAGTCTTGGTGACTCAATATTTAGGAACGTCTTTGCCTGGTTAGACAACTCCAGTCTTTCTGCGACTGTGTTCAGTTGTCGTTATGTGGAGGAATTACTGGTTAACTACACTCGAAACCCTAATAAGGGAATAACGGGGGCAGTGTTTTCCACTGACCAGCATTTGTCGATCGATTCCAATGAAAAAAAACTAGTGCATCAAGTATTGAGAAGTGTGGTATTAGGTGTCTTATACTTTGCAAGATTAGGTGTCTTGTTTGGTCAATGTGGTGTTGTTCATGAAGAAGAGGATATCAACACGCAGACAATGGGATTAGATATCCTTTCATCGGTTGGTACTGATGAAATCCAAGCTGAAATTTCAAAATCACTAAAGTTCCTTCAAGATATATATCCAGACCAGAGAGACTCCGTAATTTTACAGAATATCCTCTATATATTGAAAAGTTTTCTACTTCTACCTGATTTGATGACAATTAGTGTCCCTATCGGTGGTCTTTCAAATATTGACCTAACTATCATTCAATCTTTAGAAGCTTATTCCGCTGTTTTAAAAGATAATCTTGAATATTTAAATTCTTTGACCCCAATCACTGGTGTCTATTCCCTAGGTATCCAAAAGAGACTGGATAATACATCACAATCACCAGTCAGACAACTAGTTTCATATAAAACTCAAGATTTTTCCTCACTTTCACTATTAATTAAAGACTTGAGTCATATCTTTAAACTCTTTGATAGAAAAGGAATTGAAGATATTACTCCATTCGTTGAAAATTTTGCAAATACAACACATCATAGTTTTGCAAGAGCTTATTTGCCATTATTCCTAGTACGAGATGATAGAAGTATCTTGGGTGAAGAAGCATTCACTGATTTTGTCATGCATGAGATGAATACGTTTAGTACTTTCAACTCTCCACTATTTGAATCTGATAATGCAATCTTGAAAAACCAGGTGGTGGAATTCATGAATTCAGTTAGTGCTGGTTATTTTGAACGGATTAATGCTGTAAATCAAAATCCAAGTCGTCAAAGGCAACAGCTATCAAGAACAATCCCAATATTTGATGGTTTACAAGCAAACTCTGAGCAATTAGAAATTCATTTCAAAGATGTTTTCCTGTTAAATGATGAATTTGAAGAGGATGAGGGTAGTGGTCAACTCTCAACAGGTATACCTATCACATCTTGGCTCTTCTATACCAAATTAGAAATAATGGTGGAAGTTGTTTTAAGAGGGTTTGAATTGGAATTATACAAAATATGGGAATTCCATCCAATGTACTGGTATGCAAATTATTTGATTGATCATATCCTTGCTCTTTTAAAAAGAGTTATAGCTTATAATAAAGCCAAGATTGAAAGAGTGAAAGACATGAGTAAGAAGCTAAAGAAGAAGAAAGCTGATCAGAAACTGAGATATAAAGCTAAATATGAATACAAATTAGCAAACGATATCCCTGCATTGGAGTTGATTATAAAGAAACTTGGAAAAGATGCAGTCAAATATAGGATTATTCAAGGATTATGCCATTTACAAGTTTTGAATTTAGAACAATTAATCAATAATGGGTTAATCAAAACACCTAATTTCCCATTCATCAAAGATCAAAGCTATTTATATAACCTAAGGATGAAACCATACTCTACTGTTGGTATTCCTAAACTTCCAACTTTTGAACAATATACCAAAGAACTCAAAAAAGGGGCTCAATTGGCGCTACACAAAACAACTTTTGATTCTATTCGTTCCTCCGTCAATGAACAGATCAAAGAAATTAATAATGATATTTCCTCAAATGATGAATCTTTAAGTTATAGATTAAATAAAGATGACTGGGAAAATTGGTTTAAAGCATTTCAAAGAAGTTTGGTGGGAATCTCTATCAATCGTTATAAAGACCAACCTCTTGAATTTAATAAGTGCATTGTTCAGACTGAAGGGTTTCATAGGTACTTCCCTGTTATCAAAGTTGTTTCTAAGTAGACGATATTATGTTACAAAGAGGCATGCCATATACATGTTAAGATTCATCGATGTTCTTCTAAAGTCATTTGGTAAGCTACAGTGACTAGACAGTAAATTAAATGATTGTATAGATCAGTATGATAAAAATAATTTTTGTGTATAGAGGATGATTGTAAAGTTCCATTATAATCTGACGATTTGAGTTAAATTAGCAAGTACATCGAATTCATATCGATCAAGCTTTGGTTTCATGATTTATCTGGCTACCATCAACATCATCACTCAATTCATCAGCTGACGAGTCCTTCTCTGATTGAGAAATAAGTTTGACTCTTGCCTCCGCCATTTTATTATAGAATTCAGCTTCGGCTTGTTCTTGAGTTTCCCCCTTGGCACTATTATAAACGACAATACCATTTTCATAAGAATATTTCCTCTCATCAACTTTATAGTAATGCTGTGCAATAAACATACTCAAAGCTTGTAAAACGGAAAAACAAGCAGCACCAGTAAACCCTTTATGAAATTTAGGAGCTTCAACTGTTGGAAACAATAATCTAGAGATCCAAGCATAAAACTGAGCTGCAAAAACTTGAGAGATAATCCATTCAATGGCTCTTGTATTGGCATCTCTTCTCAAAATATCATTCTGTAATGGATAAAATGTGGAACTTTGAGCCCAACTCCAATAGCCAAAACAATATCCAAACCATTTAGCACCATCTGGAACATCCCATACAGCCAATACAACATTACCAATCATGTTCATCAATTGGCAAAATGCAATCATCATAAATCGCTTTTGAACAATATCTGCACCAAAGCAGATTATAATAATGTAGAATATACCTAAAGCTGGAGGGATAGCCGTTAAATTATTTAATTTTCCAATCGAATACTTATCTAACGATTTTAACCAAAGAGCAAAAGAACCAGTACTAGCACTATTACTCAAAAATCCTCCAATGTTACCAATACTCAAAACCCAGAAATGCCATGAAGTTAAAATATGTCTCCAAGCTTTCCATGATATGAATTCTTTGCTTGTTGGAACTTTTTCATCTAATCCACGAGCTCTCATTCTTTTACGAGCTATTTTAACCTCATCATCAGTCAACCATAAAGAATAGCATTTGAAAGGTGTGCCTGGAATAGCAAAAAATGTCAAGAATGCTATACCAAAAGAAGTTAGACCATCAATCAAGAACATCCATCTCCATCCTTCTAAACCATGGACTCCATTCAAATTAGTATGAATTGCACTTTGTAATAAACCAGAAGTTAGATTACCCAAATATAAGCCAAAATAAAAGAAACCAGCCCTTGATGAAACCTCAGTTGGTTTATACCAATTAGCAAACAAATGATGAACGGTTGGGAAAAAAGCAGCTTCAAAAGCACCAACAAAGAACCTGAATGCTTTTAAAGCAGCAAGATTAGGTGTTCTAAAACTTATTAAAGTAAAGAAAGCCCAAAATAATTCAGCAAAAAATAGAACATAAACAGGTGGAAATCTTGGTAAGATATAAGCCATTGGAACTTCAAAGATGACACCAGCAATCAGGAAGATAACTTGAAGATTTATTAATGCATTTCCCTCTAAGTTCAAATCTTCCTTCATACCAGAAACATAAGCATTATTCAAATTATTTTGATCTAAAGATTTAGCCCAATAACCAACAAAGACTGCTAAAGTGATGAGCAAGTCCAATTTCAAAAGGAGTTTCTTCTCTTCTTTTGGAGCCCCTTTCTCATACCATCTCCACCAAGCGAATCTGTTTTGATCTTCATCAGTATGTCTATACTCGTATTCATCAAACCATTTCCACCAAGGTCTACTGGCTTCATCTCGCACTTCTCGAATAGCATCAACATGTTCTGCATCAATTTTTCGTTTAATGGTATAACCAGCTTCAATCTCTTCTGGGGTTTCATATATTTGGCGTTCATGTGGTAAGAACTTTAAATATTTCCCTAAGAATCTGTTGAACCCAGAGAGTTGACCAGTAGAACTTTCAAGAGACATTTCACTTATATGGTGGGTTTTAAGTTTAACTCATTAAGTAAGGAGGATTCTAAGCTCTTTCTATAGTAACTTCAAGGAAAAATGCTCGACGAGGTTGTGCCACCATGTAAACTCTAGTCCACACCAATATAAATAATTCATCACTTAGGGACAATTAGCGACCGTGAGCCACACGATCCCACTGGGATGTGTTCTTTTAGATTTGTTGCTTAGTATAATATATACACATTCCCAATTACTATCACTGCAAATTGCGTTATAAGATTAGCATTTCAAACAATATAACAATGTTAATACTGCTTATGTTTAATATTAGTTACTCCTTCTGAAAATTTGAGTTGAATCTCCATCAATTGAAAAAGATGAGACGGTTTGGTCTCTATTTGTAGTAATAATTGCTATGTTATTACCCAGCCGTAAATTGCCCCCCCCCCCCCTTTTCATGTGTCCACAACCCTAAATAGTTATTCGTGTTTCACGTGACTCATGTGATATTTATAACGCAGTCACGTTCATTCGAAACATCCAAACATTTATGGTTTAACAGCCAAAAAAACGACAAAATCGGAAAATCCACATTTCGCGAATTGGTATTTGAGTGAAATATTATTATGTAATCACCATACTTAATTTCACGGTTGGGGCACATACCGCGCAGAAAAATGTTTGGAAAAGAAAATGAAAACTTTCAGAAAATAGTTGGTTTAGAGTGATAAGTTACCAATAGTTGAACATACAAAATGCCTCCAAAATTCGATCCAACTGAAGTTAAATTCATCTACCTAAGAGCTACCGGTGGTGAAGTTGGTGCTTCTGCTGCTTTAGCTCCAAAAATTGGTCCTTTAGGTTTGTCCCCAAAGAAAGTTGGTGAAGATATTGCCAAAGCTACCTCTAAATTCAAAGGTATCAGAGTTACTGTTCAATTAAGAATCCAAAACAGACAAGCTGTTGCCTCTGTTGTCCCATCTGCTTCCTCTTTAGTTATCACTGCTTTGAAAGAAGCTCCAAGAGACAGAAAGAAGGAAAAGAACATTAAACACAACGGTAACTTACAATTAGAAGATATTATTGATGTTGCTAGACAAATGAGAGAAAAATCTTTCGGTAAAAACTTAGCTTCTGTTACTAAAGAAATTTTGGGTACTGCTCAATCCGTTGGTTGCAGAGTTAACTACAAGAATCCTCATGATATCATTGAAGCTATCAACGCTGGTGAAATTGATATTCCAGAAAACTAGATTTCTTTTAATGATAATTGTTGTATAAGCTTAAGTTAAGAAAGGGTGTTTTATGTGATTTAATTACCAAAATAAAGAACCTCAAAGTGTAAACTGATGTGGTGTCTTATTGTTTAGATGTTGTTTTTCGTTTTTGATGAAGATATTATTGAAGTCTTGAAAGGGAAAGATAAATTGATGACAGGAAAATATTAATAAGAGTTTGAATATTTATATAGATTCAGTTTGCTAACACTCTGGTGCATAGTTCAATTATTAAAAAAGATTTTTGACTATATTATGTTCCTATTTTAGCGCAAACGAGAAGAACTTGCTATTTACTCACCAAGATACACCTCACTGTTCATACCTTCGGGATTGATCTTATGGTTATATTGGTCCATTTCAACAGCACACAAATTTTCAACTCAAACTCTATATACTTATTTCCTTGTCATCATCATCATTTTTTTCTCTTCAAGAACAAAATGATACTACACTTCAATTACGAAAGAACCTTCTACCAATAACACCCAAGTCTTCGATCTGTAAATATAAACTAATCTCGCTTTGAACTGTGTGTTTTTGATTATTATTTCACATTCAATTGTTTTTTTAATGTTACCATGGTAACTTTTTTTTAAGAAAAATTCGCGAATTCCCTTTAACTGGAGTTTTGTAAACAAATAAATCGATGTAGAGATCATAAGAACATCGAAGTTTATTTAAACCAGAAGAAGAAACGTTCTACAAATGTCAGAGTCGATTGGTAAGTGTTCGTTAATTCAGTTTTTTTTTTTTAATGATGGATTTTGGTTTGCTAACGATATCTGTTTGCAATAGATCGTGTATTTGTTAAAGCTATCTCTACAATCAGGGCCTTATCAACAAGAACAGGGTATGGATCATTACCGAGACCCCCAGTTGAATCCCGTATCAGGTTATATGGTCTATATAAGCAAGCCACAGAGGGAAATGTTGAAGGAATAATGGCACGTCCACAAGGTGATAGATCTGAAGATGAAAGTGCAAAGAGAAAATGGGATGCTTGGAAACAAGAAGAAGGTCTCTCAAGGACAGAAGCTAAAAGAAGATATATTGCCTTCTTGATTGAAACAATGAAGATTTATGCAAGTGGGACGCATGAGGCTCGGGAACTTTTATCAGAGTTAAACTATATATGGGAACAGATTAAAGATATAAGTTATTCTCCATCCCCACCTATGACTCCATTAGTAACTAAATACTTGGGTCAAAACAATGGTAGTGATTATGCTGGATCAACTCTGAATGAAGGTTTTAATGATAGTTTCAGCTCTTTCCCAGGTGAAAGTTATGGAGCAGGTAGATTCTTTGGTAACAGTAACAGCAACAATAATAATAATAATAACAATAATAATAAAGGAGTTATACGGAATGAGCTAAGAGATGTTCAACTGTTAAAAAAAGAAGTTCAACTTACTTTGAAAAGAATTCATGATGAGATAAATCTCACGACAGTGAATAAGAATAAAAATCAATACTCTTGGGTCCCT
This sequence comes from Wickerhamomyces jianshihensis, assembly GCA_030562945.1. Lineage (NCBI taxonomy): Eukaryota > Fungi > Ascomycota > Saccharomycetes > Phaffomycetales > Wickerhamomycetaceae > Wickerhamomyces > Wickerhamomyces jianshihensis. The sequence goes on from JAKUAH010000254.1 coordinate 74,206, forward strand.
CTAGCTAAAATCTCTAATTGGTTATTAAAAGTTTTGGGTTCTGTTACTAAAAGATTTATTATTGATTTATTTATTGCATTAGTCATTATCAAATTCTTCAAGTTTAGAAAAAGTATTGAAATTGATCTTAATTATCAATCTCATGGGAACATACTAGATAAGCTACTTTTCTTGGTTTTCAAGATACTTAATAAGGCAAACCTTATCAATTTCAGTAAAATTTATATAGATGTTAAATAAACTCAACAAATATGACTAATGAACAAAAAAAAAAAAGGGAAAGCATTTTCTACGTAAGTGCAAACATCTTTGATAATTTATTAAAACTAATATCATATTCAATATAAACTAATGAAAATCTGGGAAACCAAAAAAATTAAAACAAATCAATAAATGAATCTTCAACTATTTACCAGATGTGTTAGATGAATACAAACAAACCATACATAACCCCAACAAGATATTAAACTTGAACCAAAACAAAAAAAAAAGAACCGAAATCATCAAAAACATACTATTCACAATTAAACCTTTTAGAAAGAACAATCAGTTTTTCTTCCTTGGTAAACTATTCTGAATAACATTGTTCACATCGGCAAAATCAATAACAACACCTTTATCAGAACATTTTGCCTTCGATCTCAATTCTGTACATAATCCATCAATATCAATATCAGAATATTTAGGATGAGAAGTTATTCTATCCCAAATTTCGGTACATTTCATGAAACGTTCTTCTCTAGCTGGAACAACCTCATCATTGGTATTTTCTGTTTGACCCTCTCCAGTAAGTCCAAGCTCTTCCAATGGAGTCTTTGTATTATTATATTTATTTGATTGAATAGATGATGAATTTGAAATTGGTTGTGTATCTCTTTCCACAATTGGTGAAAGTTTTGCACTATTATACATTCCAAATGGATCATATAATGATTCTTCAGTAGTCAATGATGCAATTGGATCAATTTCAAGTTGTTCAGAATCATCGAATATATTGTTAAATTCATCATTTGTATCATGATCAAATGCAAGAGATGGATCAAAAGTACCAAATTGAGAATCTAAATTATTATCATTTAGGAAGGATAATGGATCTTCTCTTATAGAATGCAGTTTTGTTGAACCTAAAGGTAAGACAGTTTTAATTTCAATTGGCGTACCCACAGGAGTTGAAGATTTTGATTTTGGAATTGGACAATCTTTTGTACCACAAGCAGAATTCAACTCTGAACAAAATTCACTTATACCTTCATCAAAATCTTCATTGAGAGAGAATTCTAAACCGTTATCACTAACTGATTTTTTCTTTATTTGATTAAATAAAGGTAGATCACGTTGATCATCAGTATTATAAAGTTCAAATGGTGATGATTGAGCAGATGAATTTGTTGAAGCAGTAGATGCATCAGAAGCTAAAGCGGGTATATTTGAGCTAATTGATGGGCTCTTATTTTTATTACCCCAAGGGAATTCAAATGAGAATTGTGAACCTTTGTATTGATTTAATTCTTGTTCTAAATTAGTTGAACTTTTGTTTGTGGCATCAGAATCAGTAGGTGAAAATATACTTGAAGAACCATCACTAGAAGGTGTGGAGTTTGCTCTTCCTGAAGGAATGTTCAAATTCATATTTGTTGGTAACTTTAAATCTCTCATATCTGAAGGATCACGATGTTTCGATAATTCTGACATTAGCATTTGAACCTGTAATCTCAAAAAATGAGCTTCGGTATCTGCAGATTTCTTTTCATTTTCTAAAAGATCAATCTTATCTTCTAAATCCTTCATTTTACGTTCTTTACGTTCTCTGAAAGCTCTTTGAGCCGCTCTATTTTGAGCCGTTCTCTTATTCTTTGGCTCGGTCTCAATAGGTTTTCTACCAGGTTTGCTAGCATTCTTCCTAGAGGTTTCTTGTCTCTTTAAATCAGCTTCATCAGCACCAGTTCCCAGTTCATCAGAGAATTGTCTCTTAGTTAATAGTTCAGACATTTTGCTTTTGGTTTCTTCAGAATTTCTATATATAATTTAAAGTAGATTTTGGTGTCCAAAAAAAGCAGAATTTGCTAAACTTCTGATTGTGAGGGTTCCAAATATGAAGCAACCAACTACGCTAAGTCTTCTTATCTGGAATTCAACTATTAAACTCGTTTGGAACAATACTAACTATAAGTAAGATGGGTGGCAAGATTGAGGATTTCCTAATTGTCCGCGAATTTCTTTCATCTTCTATTTTTAAAAAAAAAAAAAAAAAAAAAAAAAAAAAAAAAAAAACACGGGGTCCAAAAAGGGTACGTCTTTAACGTTCTAAAAATGATAGAAGATTGAAAATTTGCGTGTTTTAATATAGAATTAAACAAGTTTGAGAATTCAAGATTACACTCCAAAATGGGTACCAATATTAAGTTCGAAGGCAGTAATATATTTACCAATAATCGAAGAATTCTAGCCAAATTGTGTTGGCTGACAAATCCATTTTTTTTTTTCCCTATTTCGCGGCATTGTTTTTGGCTACGGAAATCCGATAAAGGAAATAAAATCTCCGCCAAACTCAATTATTTATTTTATTTTCATGTAAAACTCGGCCCGTTGAGCTATCAAAAGTTTACAGAAGTCTCAGTAGTTGGGCATAAACTTCTTCAGAAATAACACCAAAGTTTAGCAAGTAAAGGTTTAATTTCTTGACCAATTCCAAGATATCAGAAGGTTCCAAATTGGACACTATCATTTGTAGAACAGTTCCAACACTAAATCTGTTAGTGCTTAGGAACGTTTCATAGTATAAATAGGAAAAAGAGCCCATCAAGAATTGACAATCAATTCTATCAGTGATACCACCATGGCCTGGGATTGTATGACCAAAATCTTTAACTTTAAAAGTTCTCTTCAAACCACTAGCAAAGAACCCACCAAATGGTGCAATAAGTGAAGCAAAAGATGCCAAATTTAATGAATGAAAGTAAATAGGTTTAATGGTCAGTATATCATATCCGATATGATCAGCAATGATTGGTGGGATTCTGAAATCTTGTGGTAAAAATATTGGGTTAACATCACATGTAATATTACTGAAAATGTTATCTCTTAAATCAGAAACTGGACAAATCAAATAATTATAACTTGATAAGACTTTAGCTAAAATTATACCACTAATTAAAGTAAAAATCCATGCACCAACAAAACCTTCTAATGTTTTCTTTGGAGAAATAGCAATCAATTGGGTTCTACCAAATGTTATACCACATAAATAAGCAAAAATATCATTAATGATAACCAATAAGACTGGTAATAAAAACCAAATTAAACCATTAAAGATATTATTAATGATTAAATGGGCTTGAAATACAACTAATAAAAGTACCATATGAGTGATCGCCAATTGAGCAAATTGGAATCTATAATGATCTTTCTTTAAAGTTGCAACAAAAAACACAAATCCAAGGATATAAAACCAATAACTTAAAAATTTATGATGAGTAGCTAATGGAGCCAAAAATTGATTTGTGAAAATCAAATGATTAAAATATTGAATGAATGATTCACCATCCAAATAATAAATAGTTGTGAATAAGAAATACCAATTCAATGTCTTTGTTAATGTTAGGTTTTTCTCCTTTGATGATAATGAAGCAACGCCAATACATTCTTTGAATGTTAATATTTGACATAATAAAATCAAAAAAACTGTCCATATTTGTCCTAAAGAAAGAACAGTGACAAATCCAATTAACATAACAACAGTCCATATAGCTCTGACTATAAAATTTTGCTTTCTCTGTTCACGAGCAGCATTAGCAGCAACAACTTCAGTCTGTTCTTTCTTCTCAGTTGTGTCCTCCTTTACTAAGACAGCGGTCTTTTCTTTTGAAGGAAGCCCTTTGGTTTCAGTATTTTTTGCCATCTCTTTTATCAATGATCAAGTCTCTTTATCTTTCAACAAATCAATAATGAAAACGTTGTATATAAGAATAATGTGAAGAAGGGTGGAAAAACATGCAATTAGGGTGTATATAAAGCAAAATTAGATAATTTAACCCGAATCAAAAATAAAATGATATCAATTATTAAGTGTGACTTCTAATCAAATGGAGAATTTGGGCTTTTGTTTAAGTATTTTTTAACAATTTTTTTTTTTTCAGGAATTTCCGGAAACACATGTGATTTGAATAGACAGATTACGTAACGGTGAGATTAGAAGGAGTTTATCAGCTAGTTTATTAGGATTATGGCTAATAGTTAATGGAAAGGATGTTTCAGTTTATCATCTTTTCGTCTTCTCTTTGTGTGTGTGTGTTTTTTTTTTTGCCTCTTCTAAGAAAATTTCCAATGTAATAACTAGATATTAAACTTTTTGTGTTTCAGCCAAAACGTGAATGATAGCAACAACATCACTAAAGGACTCTGAATCACTCTCTGACTCCACCAGTTTGAGTGCTTTGGATTTGATATACCCCAATGAGTTTAGTGTGTACTGGAAGCTTTCTGTTTTTTCCAAGTAAGTTAGGGCAAACTTCTTTATCTGGTCATTTTGTGTCCTTTGTTTCAATATTCCAATGAGAGTCTTATCCTGTGGGCTTGTTCGAAGACTATGAATAATGGGGAAAGAAAATTTACCCTCTGATATATCCTCACAGAATCCTTTGTTTTCCTGCAATTTCTCTCCTTTCAAATTTAAATAATCATCCTTAATTTGGTATAAGATACCTAATAAATTAGCCAATGGTACTAGTGTCTTTTGTTCTTGAAGTCTATAACTGAAATATTCCATCAAGCGTACAGCTAATCTGAATAAACCTCCTGTTTTGTTCATAACCATGTTAATATATTCTTCTTCCGTTGGTACAATCAAATTGTCTCTCCAATATAAATCAAGACTTTGTCCTCTATGTAGATTCAACAGCTCTTCATTAAACAATCGAAGAATGATTGCTTGTTGTTCAGGATCATTGCTCAATTTAAGGAGCTCTTGGATTGTTTGGAAATAGATGTAATTTGATGAATTTATCGTATATGGAATACCATAGATTAAATGAGCTGTTGGTTTGCCTCTTCTCAAAGTTGAATCATCCTCAATATCATCAATTAACAATGACGCTGTATGAAGCATTTCAACCACTTTAGATATCAATCCAAGCTTGTCTTCTGGTATTTTGAGAATCTTGTTAAACGTATAAATTAACTGCGTTCGGAGATGTTTACCTGGTGAATCAGAGAGATAATTGAAAGGGCCTCTGATGAGCTGTTCATTTGCCTCTGACCAACTTGGATGTTCAATCAGGGTATCAATATCCGTTTCCATAGCTTAAAATTGGACTATCTTCTCATAACCATAACTTTACAAAGTTATCAGACGACTTCACAGAAGACAGTGAAATGGACTAGTGGAGTGACCTGAATCAGCACAGAGTCAGTTACCCTGTGCAAACTCACAAAAGCTCCAAAACCACCAAAGCCGATGACATAAAAAAGAAACGACAAAAAGAAATTAATGACTTCGCGAAAATGACACCAAAAGTTTGAACCCGTAAACTATTAGATTTATGAAAATTTTCCACTTCTATTTCTAGTCAGTTTTGAACCATCTGCCACTAGCACTGGTTTATCACTTCACCTTCCGGTCTATACTTGAAAAGATGCCTGCACATAATTCTTTTCTTGCACACATCCCAGCAGATGTGTCACAGGAGACTCAGACATCACAGTTGCGCACACACCCAAATTATGAAAACCTTGTTGATAAGACCATCCTGTCAAAACAACATTTAGAAACAAATTTTAATGATGAAGGCACTCCCAATTCTTCAAGTCGTTCTATGGAACACAATAAGTCACCTCTTGGGAAGTTGCTTATTTCAAGATCTCTTGCTTCATCAACTTCATCTTTGAATACACTGACCTTATCACAAACTAATGATTCAATTCTCTCTCTTGATTCTTCATATATTTCTAATGACAATCTTTCCACTTATCAGAATACTGATTTAATTAATGACTATTATCATAAAACACAATTCACCCCACAAGTCACATCTATCTTAAAACCAGGTTCAAAATTTGTTGGATCACAACAATCTGGTAGATCAACTTATGAAGTTGAAGTTGAATTACAATATGTTGATCTATCCAAATCAACTTTGAATGGTTTCCTTAAAATACAAGGTCTAACTGAATCACACCCTGAAATAATAACATTTTTTGAAAGTGAGATAATATCTGAAAAGCATTCCTTCTTTACCGATTATCAAAATGAAATATCACCAAGTTCAAATGACTTAAGATGGGGTGTTTCAAGTCGTGAAATAGATATACAACATTGGTCCAAATTCCATAATTGGAGAACCAAACTACCAACAAAAAAGATCATTTCTAATAACTATATACATAAAGATTTTTTGAAGTTTGAAAACATTTACATGAGATGGAAAGAAAAATTCTTAGTCCCTGATCATAAAGTGGATAGTATTGAAGGTGCTTCCTTCGCTGGGTTTTACTATATTAGTTTTAACCAATTAACTGGGAATATTACTGGACTATACTATCATAAAAGTTCTGAGAAGTTCCAGCAATTGGAATTATCTTATCTCGACGACAGAGGTGTTCATAGTAGCTTTCAATTCCAATGATTTAACTGCTCTTGGGATTTAATTAGGGAACGATTTTGGGTTGGTTACTGGATCTAGCAATGAAAAAAAGAAAGGCATTGGGTATACAAGTGGTGTTCAATTAATTTATGTGATGAAATATACGTAATAAAGCTATTTGAAAACTCACAGAGGTTATAAGAACTCGACTAATTGTAGAAGAGTCTACACTTAGTCATTCCAATGTATTTCACGTTGATAACTGGCATCTTCCCTGTGACTTGAGGACCTTTTCAGTGGACAACCGCCGACCACCGACCACCGACCTCCCTCCCTCCCTCGGAATTCACCGATCAGTTGATCAAGACAACCATTTTGATTACGTAATGATTTATCTGAGATTAACAAAACCAAACAACCCAAACAAAAAGCGCATGTGAAAACACAGTGGAAACTGAATAGAAATGACTGAACGGACGAGGCTCATGAAGATCATCTCTGATCAGCTCACTAGTGGTGTAGCAGAAGAGGATCAACATACTTTGAAATTAAGTAGTCTGTCTATTCAATCCATACCACCAGAGGCTATTGAACTTGTACGAGATACAATAGAAAAACTCAGTTTGCAAAACAATCAACTTTCTTCGCTCCCTCAATACTTCTCTAGACTTCGTAAGCTACGCTATTTGGATATTCATGATAATCATTTCACAAAATTCCCCAAGATTCTCACAAATATGGATGAATTAGAGATTTTGGATATTAGTTTTAATCAATTGGATGATCTACCTTCTGATATTGGAAATTTAAGAAATCTAAAAGTTTTATCTATCAAAAATAATAAATTTGAAAGAATACCCATTCAAATACTGCAGATGAAGGAACTAAAGATCCTTGAAATTGAAAATAATCCTTTTAAACCCATCTTTCAAAACTTTATTAAAAATACTCAACATAAACCAAACTCTCAAGAATGGTTCCAAGGGTTAAAAGAATTGTTATTTTCTACTGAAACTCCTGTTGAAACTTCTGACGGTCACAATAGCAATATAGATAAACATTTAGAGAGATCAAGAAGTACGTCTGAAAGTTATGTCAGTTCAAGAGCCGCTAAAAGAATGGGATTTATCGTTAAGAGACCAACTCAAGATTTTTCCACTGAAACCATCAGAGAAGATGAATATCCTGATACTAGAAGGAACCGAAGTTTTTCTAGTTCAACCCCAGTATCGAATTCTTTATCTGCATCAACCAAAACAATACCCAATCTGTTTAATAACTCCAACCCTTCTTTGAACTCGGCTCCTGTTATACCTCCTACATCATCGCTCAATTTTCAATCACCATATGAAACACCTACTAGTTTGCCAAGATCATCAATTTCAGCTTCACAACTTATGACTGATAACTATCAACAGCAACAACAACAACAACAGCACAACTCTCTACAACAACAGCAACAACAGCAAGAACAACAACATCACAACCCTCAACAAAGTTCTTCAAATCGTTCAAATGACTATTTTAAGCGACTTTCTATTTTACCTGAAGAAACCAAGATTGAAGACCCATCGATGCCAAACTTTAAAATAGTCGAGATATCAAGAAAGATTTTATTTGCTATTAACGAACTCATAACAACATTGAAAAGATTAAACCAATTTTGCTCTTCTCAACAGACAGTTTCTGAAATTGTCACCACCTTGTTTAATTCAAAGTTCGAGATAGATCAATTAATTGAAAGCTTAGAAAAGTTTGAAAATGATGAATATATCTTGATCAATGAAGTTTTAAAAAACCTCACCTCAATAATACAAGTTTTCAAAAAGATTATTGGATTTTTATCCAATAGCTATGAGAGCTATATTCAACAAACAGATGTCACTTTTGTTAGAATGCTTTTTATGACTTTGTTTCTCTCATATACTGAGGTTGTGAATGCATTTAAAATTTTATCACCTAATGCATTAATCGCATCAAATCCAACGACATCAAACACCGCTGCAACTTCTGTTTCTGCTCAAACATCAAAGAGAGAACTCAGAAATCAATTACCGCTATTAAAAATTCCTGAGTCTCAATTATCAACAACAATCACACAACAGCAATTAATGGAATATGATGAGGTGGATAGTAAACTATTTGACTCTATATCCAATGTCTTGGTCGAGTCAAATCAAGTATATGCACATTTAAATAACTCTATCTCGGCAAGTGCTCTATCTAATGCTAAATCTACAAGTCAACAACAAGAGATCAATGGAGATGACTCAACCAATAGCTCGATAAATGATGATTTTAACCCCAATGTTATTGCAAAGATTAGGGAACTTACTTCAACTTGTGTCACCTCAATGGAATTGAATAAAAAATTGAAACAAAAATTAAAAGAAGAGTCATCATCACATTCTTCTCAACCACATAATTCAAGTCTAATCTTAGATAAAAAAAGGCTTTATGATGACATTAATGCGTTCTTGAAATCTATAATTTCAATCTTAGGTCTGACTAAGAGTATTATGAATGAAAGTGCTATTTTGAATGAAGTCAGACCTTCTTTATCAAACCTAACGAAAGCAACCAAAGACGTAACAATCATGTTGGAAGTAAGTTCATTTAGATTAATCAATGACCAAATCTCAACTGCTGCTTCATCAACAACTATAACCATGCCTCAATCTTCTGTGTCTTCTATCCCTCCAACCACCATTCAAACTCCAATGCTCACTTCTATTCCATCAGTACTTTCCATCCCACAAGTCAATAACACTTACTTCAACAGCCAGAATACTAATCATCCATTACAAACCCCAAACATACCAACATCCAATAGCACGAATCCTTCAGCTAGTAATCTCTCAAATTTCCCAGCACAGACTCCTCATTATAATGGTATTACTACAACTGGATTGCGTACACCTCCTATTTTCACAACGGGTGGTGGTACAAATAATGCTAATCAGAATCCATTTGAAGTTTTGATGATGAACAATATCCAAAATCATGATGGCGAGTGACAAGTTTTATTGGTGAGATTAAATAAAAACTATCCTTGCAATGATGATACTATATATGTACTAGTATTATTTTTTTTAAACCCACCATATATCATGATTATTTTAAACTAATTCATTTTCTAGTAGATTTAAAGCGTTTATACCAGTTAAATAACTTTCCCAATAATCTTGTGATTCAACAACTTCTAAATTGTCTTCTAAATTGAAATTTTTTAGTAAAAATTCACTAAAACCAATTTGATCTTTTGAATTTTCATTAAGCCATGACCAATGAGCTTTAAAGGCACCACCAATTGCACAAGCATTTGAATTATCATAACGGAAATTACCATTTAATGACCCCAAAATGGAACTAAACTTTCTTAAGATCGATTTATTCTTTGATGAACCACCAACAAAAGTTACCTTATTTGGTCTTTGATTAAATTTTAAAGCTTTGATTAATTTCTCATCAAACTCCAAGTCTTTAGTTTGATCATTAACTTTCGTGTCACGAATTGAAAGCATTGCAGCTGATCTTGCACGACAACTTAAAGCTTGTGATTCTATAATGGAGATCACATCTTCAGAAATTTCCCAATCTTGAACTATTTCCAATGAATTATTGTCTTTATTATATTTAGCACGAATAGTTTGAGCTGATTTGTTTGGAATAATCTCACCTAGTGGGAAATAAATTCCCAGCTTTGAGTCAAAGCTGCTTGACTTATCAAGTATACTATTGAATTTATCCCATGAATGGTCTGAAGTGTCATTATTCAATTTATCTCTGATCTTTTCACGAGCTAAAGATCCATTTGAATAACAAAGCATAGCCATATAAGAGTTTGGGATTGTTGGATGAATGAACAAATGGTAATTTGATGATGGAATATATTGATCAGTGACCAAAAGTACTGTTGTTGAGGTTCCAAGGGAGACTAAAACTTCATCTTTGTCTAAAGGTAATGAAAGAATTGTGGCAGGATTATCACCTGTAAATGAATAAATTTTGGTGTTTGAATCAAATCCATATCTTGAAACAAAGTATTTTGAAATTGAGCCAATAGAACCATAACCTTGACTGACTGCACCTAATTTGTCCTTGAGAGCCTTTACAGAATCAACTCTTATATCTTCTTTAGCACCATCTTTTTGGTGACTGTTTGAGGCTATAGATAAAAGTTCATCATCCCATTGTCTTTTTTGAATATCATACAAGTTCATTCCACAAGCATCACTTTCTTCAATCCCTACAACTTTACTCACAAATAAACTTGCTAGAAAACTTGATACCAAACTTATTCTATCAGTCTTTTCATAGATATGTGGTGATTTTCTTTTCAACTTACGGATCTGTAAACCTGTAAATCTATAATGTGCTCTTGAACCAGTAATTTCAGCCAATCTCTCAGAACCTCCAATATGATTCTCAAACGCCTTTAATTCATCACCAGTTGAATGATCTTGCCAATTAGGTGCTATATCAGATGCAAAATCTTTCAAATCAATCTGGTCAAGCAGGGATCTGACTGGATCTAAGGATGATAAAGTTTGGAGAGCTTGAGAAGACCAAAAGACAGATCCATGTTGTTGACATGATCCTGAGATCCCTTTCACTCTACTGAAATCAAAAGAATCACCTTCTAATCTACTAAAGATCAGGTCTAAAGCTTCGATCCACATCAAAACAGGTGCGACTATTTCACCATCTGCTCTCGAATAGACACCTTTGTGTGTCTGATAAGAAGCTAGATCTTTGTCAAATTCCACCGCGTGCGTGGCATAAACCTTCAGTTTATCGTCTGTTACCAACAGCTTCAGTTGCTGTGTTGAAAGGTCGAACCCAAAAAACAAATCACTCATTTCAACCTACTTTGGATTGGATGGTGAGTTGGTTAAGTTGAGTAAAGGACGTTTCGTGTTAAATAGCTGGGATTCTCGCGAATTCTCTCGGTATAACATCCGGAGATAACAGTAATCACCGGCAGCTCATCAGACCCAAAAAAGAACATGAACTCACACCAAGGTGACATAAAGTATTGTATTCTGGTACCATTTGGGTGTTTTGGATTCAGTGTTGTTGACACACTTTTTTTAAAATATTAAACACTAACACTTTCTATTTTTTTTCACAGGATCAGAACACAATTATTTTTTTTATTGTTTATTGCTCGACATTTTATAATTGTTCAATTAACATAGTGAAGCCTTAAATGAGAACTCTTTTTTCAATTAAATTATTAAAAAGAGTCTTCTATTTACTAACAGTTTATTTATGATTGAAATTTTTTGAATTATATAGAGCCAAATTGTTTCGTACGGGAATTTCATATTCTATATTAATAAAGGCATTAAGATTTAATGTACAAGTTCACACAATCATTCATTTCTTGCAACACAATAAGCATCTGAAACTTCGATAGCTTCATAAGTCCCTTGTAGACTAGTCAATACTCTATATTCATAAGCATAAATGTCCTTAATTGTGTTGGTTTCAACAACTTGTGATTTTCTTTTACCTCTTCTAGTCTCTGTTTCTTCAATTCTAACATATGTTAAAGAAAATGGTGGTGTACCTTCAAATGAAAATATAACTTCAGCTTGATCACCTTCATGAATATCTTGAATGATTGAATCACCTTCACTAACTTCAACTGATGGAATTGGATGAACTAAAATGTTCAGTTTCTCATATTGATCTTTATTTTCAGGTAATGTGAAGTTATAGACACAGTTTGATGAAGAATCTTGGATAGATTTGATAGAAATGGTACCAGGTTCTGAAGCTAGTCTAACAAATTGTGTTGAAGATTCAATAGATCTTAGATTTAACTCATTGAATGAGTAGACCACAGTGAAAGGTGGGCTACCGATTAATTGGTAGCCAACATGATCACCAACACAGTAGTTTACTGTAGAATCCAATTGATTGATTTTTGGAGTTTCTGTGATTGAAATTTGAACATAATTATTTTCAGAAAAGTTCTCTTGAATACAGCCATCATTATCAATAACTTTAACAATTGTCACAATGTGATTTCCTAGTTTTAAACCATCGTATAGTTCAAATAAATTAGTTTTTGAGTTAAGATTTTGCAAGGTCAAGAATTCAGATTTTGAACTGCTTTCATGATATACTTCAAAAGTAATGGTGTATGGAGAACTACCTTCAAAATTTAATTTGATTGGTTCTAATAGGCTCTTTTCTAGTAAATTGCTAGTACAAGTTCTGTATGCCTTTCTCTTATCTTTAAACTCTGCTTTTGGTGAAGGAGTAACTGTTTGTCTCACCACAATCTCATCAAATTTATCACCAATTTTTTCTAAAGCTTGACGGGAATATAAAGAATCATAGATTCCAGTGATTATGTATCTGTATTCACCACTCTTATCATTTAGTAATCTGATGGATGCAAATTTAGTGGCAACTGACATAGATTTGGAGGATCTACGACCGTCTGGACCTTGCACGGCATAATTAACAACAAATGGTGGAGAGCCTTGAAGAGAAAGATCAATAATATCTTCATTAAATTGACAAACATTCTGTTTTTGGAACACATTCTTTTGAATGTTATCAATATCATCTGCCTTTGAGACAGTTAACTTTGGCTTTGTATGGTAAGCAACTTCAAACAGATCAGCACCTTCAACATTACCATTACAAGCAGAGTCTCTTATAGAAGTAAGTTTATAGAATCCTGATTTGCTCACTTGAAGGTTGGTCTTGTAAGAGTTTGAGAAATGTTTTTCATAATTGGCAACAAGATTTTTGTTTGAATCCAGTTGAGCATAGCCAATAGTAAAAGAGCCTTCACCTAAGATTCTTAATGGTAATTCAGCAATATCTCCTTCTCTAATCTTGATTTTAGTGATTTCATTATTTCCAAATCCCACAGAAGGAATTTCCCTTCTGACTTTAATTTTAGCATCAGCACCGTTCAAATTTACCAAACACCCAGATTTATCTTCAACAGCTGTCAAGGAAATGATATATTCACCTCCAAATTTAAATTCTGGTGTATTGACATCATAAGAATAGCTATTAATATCCTTCACAGAAAATGGGGTTCTTTTGTTAGTGGAAGTCTCAATGATATCATAATGTAAAACAAAAGGAGCTTCACCTTTTAAACTGATAGGAATTCTAGCTGCAGATCCTAGACACAAAGCCTTATGAGGATTATGACCAGAGATAACAGCACTTGGTTTCACTCTCATGGACGTTTTGAAAGTGTGGTCTTCAACTGGTAATAATTGGATAGGATCTTGATACAAACTATCAACCAAACTGGTGAAGGAAATTTCATAGTCGCCCTCTGAAGATGGTTCATAAGAGAAACGATATCTTGTTCCTTGTGAAACTAATCTTTTTGTTTCATACAGAGATTTTTGATCACCATGAACACGATAAATTTTTTGTTCCAATGTGAAAGGTGGAGTACCAACAAAAGAGAAATCAAACACCAATCCAACTTGCCCAACACACGAGTCAGTGATAGGCTTGGAATTAATGACAATTTGAGGAACAACAGGTAGAGAGACTGAAATTGATGAGCGTCCACTTATAATGGACCCACAATATTTAGATTTGACAGACAGTAAGGTGTAAATGCCTGGTTTTTCAACTGGATATTCATCATGCTCGTTCTGGAAAGTGTGAGTGAATGTTTTTGATTCAGACTCATCCTCTGAGGCATGTCTAATTTGAGCTTCGAATGGTGCAGAATCGGAGAATCCTTGATCAACAGAGAGTACCAATGATCTCTTGGTAGAAGTATTTTTGTTCACCCTTTCAGCGAGTTGCACCTTTGGAGAGTCATGAACAAAAAAAGTATGCATTAAGCTGTACTGGGTATAACGCTCATAATCATCTTCTAGAGAGCTGGAATAATCGACAACATTTCCTAAACCATCAGTAATTGCTTCAATCTTATAGCTATAATCACCAATTTCATTGATTGGGGTCTCTAATTCAACTTCAACAGGTCTGTTCTTAGCCCAACTCAAATCTTTCAGTTGTTCCTTAGTGAAAAATTTAGATGTACCTAGTGTGATCAAAGGACTCTGGAAAGATTCAGGTTGAAGACTTTGATCATTGAATTCTTGAACAGAGCGATTGATAAATTTTTTATATTTCAATTTGAATGGTGGGACACCTTCAATTTTAAACTTGACAGAATCAGAATCACCAATGCATCTATCCCTTGGCAAGTTTTCAATGTCGCTGATTTCCGCACTTGGACAGAATGGAACCACTAAGGTTGAACGATAGTTTCTTAAGCCAAGATATTTTGAGTCTAATACTTGATCTATTTCGTAAAGACCAACTTTTGTGACAGGTAGATTCAAGTAATGAATATTTGGCCCAACAATATGGTCCTTTTCGTAAAGATTATTAATGTTTTTGTTGTCAAACTTTTTTATGTCCTTCTTTGTATAGTTCACCAAGGTTGGGGTATTTGTATCGAAATCAGTATATTTGATTTGAAGGAATTCAATTTCGGAAGTTGAATTGAACCTAATTGGAATGTTTTGTTGGAAGTTAGTTGCTCCCAGAGGTAAGCAAAAACTATCATGGAAAGGATTTAAATAAGCTGTGTTTTCAGGTAAAATTTTGATAGTATGGGAACCTTTGAAGTGTTTTGAAGGATTGACCCTTTCTGATGAGACAGAGCCTCCAAGAATTGTCAATTCTTTAGTATTGAATTTTTTCCAAGCAGCAAAAAGAATTGATGTCAGTGGGAAGCTCAGATCACTAGCTAGGAATAAATTGATCAAAATAAACAAGACAATCTGAAGTATGACAATTGCTTTCGAAAATGTTAATGACGGTATTCTCAAAGCTGGCAGGAAGTATATGAATGCTGAATCATAAAATAAGTATTTTACGATAAAGTTGAACTGTTGACTAGGAAAGCCTATGAATGATGAGAATGGAATATTATTCTTCAGTAAGATCAAATCATACAATTTATAAGACTGGATAATGGCGAAGAGAACCACAGCAAATGCTCTTTGGGACCCTACATCTAGTATAGTTGTAGGAATGACAGGAGTAGATGATTTTATCACACTTTGTGGTAGATTGTGTGATTTGGTCTCAAGTTTCAGCGGCGTTTGTGGGATTTGATGTAGATCTTGTTCTCTTTCGTTTTTGACCTGGCTTTGGTGCTCCAGTTGCTGCTTTGCGAGTCTCTGGCGCAAAGAAGTGGGCGTGTTGGTCTGGCCCAATGACTCACTGTATATCTCACTGAGCCTCTGTCTCCTGGAACGCTCCATCTTGCTGCTAGTGCCTTCTTTCTGGCTCTGGTTTGGCTTTATTTTGGTGCTGTTTTGGGCTTTGTTTACCTTTTTTTGATGTTTTTCTTTAGGAATTTTTTTTCGCTGGTTCTCAAAAATCAGCGAATTCGTTCTATTCGCGAAAATTATAGATCAGGCAACGGCGATATTGATCGAGAAAAGCCAAAAGCTATGATTTATAGCGCACTAAATCTAGCAATAGAAGTGGAAAGTTGATAAACTAGACCTTTTCGTCTTCTTCTAAAGAATTAGTTGAACTAATAAGAGAAAGACCCGACAAAAATAGCTGTCTTTTATGTCCTAAAGCGCCAATGTCTGGTTTCCAATTGTACTATCGTTTAAGAGATGTCATTGGGAAATACATCAAGTTTATAGGACCTGGGATAATGGTCTCTGTCGCTTATATGGACCCAGGAAACTATTCAACATCCGTCTCAGGTGGTGCCAATTATCAATATAAGCTCCTGTTTGCTATCTTTGTTTCAAATTTATTCGCAGTATTACTACAATGTCTATGTGTCAAATTGGGGTCTGTTACAGGTTTAGATCTAGCTGAAAATTGTAGAAAGCATTTTCCAAGGTGGCTTAATATATCTCTTTATGTTTTCTCAGAAATAGCCATCATTGCTACTGATCTATCTGAGGTTGTTGGAACTGCAATTGCTCTAGAGATTTTATTCCATATTCCATTGATATATGGTGTACTTCTGACAGTGTTGGATGTCTTGATAATACTGCTTGCTTACAAGCCCGAATCACAATCCATGAGAAATGCTAGAGCATTTGAGATATTTGTGAGCTCTTTTGTCTTACTCACAGTGATCTGTTTTGTTTTAGAATTAACAAGGATTTCTGTACCTGACAAATGGCATTTATTTGAAGGTTATCTTCCTTCAAAAGAAATTATAACCGAACAGAAATGTTTGTACTTGGCTTTAGGTATTTTAGGTGCAACTGTGATGCCACATTCATTATTTCTAGGATCATCTTTAGTAAAAACGAGACTTCTGGATTATGACCTGACACATAACAATAAAAGAATCGACCCAGATAGACCAACAATATTTGCTTTAAAATATGCCTTGAAGTATTCATATGCTGAACTAATCATTTCTTTATTCCTTGTTGCTACATTTGTCAATTCTTCTATCTTGATTGTGGCTGGTGCAACATTATATGGCCAGAAAGATGCTGATGATGCTGATTTACTATCCATATATGAAATGTTAATCAAATATGTTTCACCAGGCGCTGGTTTAATTTTTGCTCTTGCGATGCTTTTTAGTGGACAGAGTGCTGGTATTGTGTGTACAATGGCTGGCCAAATCGTTAGCGAAGGATTCATCGAATGGTCCTTAACACCATGGTTGAGAAGACTAGTCACTAGATTAATTGCTATTGTTCCATGCATATTGGTCGCTACAACAATGGGACGGACCGGAATAGCTGATATGCTAAATATGAGTCAGGTTGTTCTTTCAATGATTTTACCTTTTGTTTCTGCGCCATTAATTTATTTTACAAGTCTGAAAGAGTTCATGCAGGTTCATGTTAATGACACTAGTCCAAACAATGATGGGGTAGGTTCAAATTTTGATGAGAATTCGAGTCTTATACAAGAGGCCAGAAGTGAATATACCGATCCACATACAAGCAAGAAACTTCAATTGAATTATGCCAATAGCAGACTGATTGTCATTCTGTCCATCTTCACATGGTCATCTATTACATTTTTCAACTTTTACTTAATCATTTCATTCTTATTAGGTGCAGATATTCACTTCTAATAACTTTATTCATTAAACTAGCTCTTATTTAGACAAAATACATTTTTTTATTATTATTTCTTATCTTATCATCTGTGCACTCATCTTCTAGATTTATTTTTTTTCTTGTTATTCACATTTTGAGTTGGAACAGGTAGTGTACCAGGGTAATCTGTCTGTAATACAGGAAGCGATGTAGAGATGCTAATTTCAGGTAAATGTTTTGCATTTAGGGCAATTTCTCTCAGTATTCTTTTGATTTTGAAGTAAAGTTTTCTTTCATCGGCCAGAGGTTTGTTATTTTCTGATGAAGATTTCAGCCTTAATTGTTGTTGAGATTGTAGGTCTTTCAATAACTTTGACACAAGCTCCAGTTCATCTCCATTTTTGAAAGCTTCCATTTCATCATCTTCAATTTCATTGAATGGTTCCCATTCATACAAATTTTCTAAGCTGATTGATCCAATTTCACCAGTCTCACTGATTTCAGCTGATGGAAGTTGACTCGATTGAGTTAATTCTTCTTGAGTAGCCTCAACATCCACATCTTGGGAAGTCCTTAACTGTTCTTCATTGTTTCGGCTTTCCTTTTCTCCTTGCTCGGCCAAATGTTTCTTAAGACCAATGTGTTCGAACCAAAGACGCGCCTTATCACTTGATGTAACCACTGAGCTCTGCTGATCAACCAAAGGTGCGAAACTTTGTAGGTCACTTCCTTCTAACCATTTTGAAGTAGGTAAAGAATACCAATTTGGATGGAGGAATCTGCTCAAGATTTCTGCTTGGGATAGAGATTGGGATTGTTGACGATTTGGGGTAATACTAGAGAAATTGTGAAAGTTTGGAACATAGGCATGAGGTAAGATTTGAGTTAATGAGAAGGCATCAGGTGGGGAGATTTCCCTCTCATCCAAGGAAGAACGTTGATTTGAGGATGAGAATAATGGAATATTGTTTTGAGTTGGGATATAAAATGCTTCAGTGTTAGACAGCGAGTAAGTGGTAGAAATCTTGATGAAGTCTTGCGCCACTAAAACACCAAAGTCTGTTAGATCTTCCTTTCTTTCAGGGAAGTTTTTAGATATGTCCTCAATATTTAGTCTTGCACTTTCTCTGAGTAGAAATTCAGTAGCAAATTTGTATAACCTATCAATATCAACGTAATGATCTGAACCAATTTCCAGTTGATGAAGTAATATAAATGCTGAGAGCCTTATATCGTGGTATAATGGGTAGACTGAGGTATAGTAAAGTTGATCCAGTCTTGCAGAAACAGTGGTTGTTTTGAAATCAGGATTATCAGAAATGTACTTCAGGAAATAGGAGCCTATCAATGGAGGCTCGTCTTCATAGAAGTCAACAGGAATCTTTGTCTGAAATGCTTGCAGAGATTCATCAGCACTGAGCACAAACTAGTTAGTATAATGTCAATTAGAAACGAAAAATGCGCTAGAATTGGACCAAAAACATTCCAGGAAACTTCTGTAAGACATACGCTTTTAGAACGACTGAGACGTTCTGTAGGAAATCTTTGAAACCAGCAGCCATATTTCACGTCTGTTTCAAATTGTTTTCTACTGAAATTGTTTGTTTTGTTTTTTTCTTTGGCGAAATTAATCAAAAAAATTGTCGCGCGGAGATTACGTAAATATTATGTAATGATAATGGTAATTGGTCGCTATTCTCTATTCATTAGTCCAATGGCCGGCCACTTTGTTCTGGGTGACTTTGATCGGTGGTAAGTCCCAACCGACACCACCACTTCCGACATCTGCACCGAATCTTGGGACAATATAACATTCCCTTTTGGTAGAGGTGATCATCTTTGGAGCGTATGGTGGTCCTAATGGCTTTGAGTATGTGATTAATCCACTGTCTTTGGCGACGTTGGCCAATGGTTTACCAGTAAGATCAGTCAGACATCTCATTCTTAACTTAGGAAGCTTTCCGGATTCTGGATTGTTGTTTGCACCAAGGTTGATTGATTGGTAGACCAGGTAAGATGGAGGGAGCTCGCCAATGTTACAGAGTATTGATGATGGATGAATATAAGTGTGAGTACTTAATTCTTGCTCATCTGATTTGAGTGGGAAGACAGGAATGTATGGGATACTGATCAGGTTAGTTCTGTTAGTGACCTTGACGTCTGTATCAATGAGATCAGCCCTAATAGCGACTTGATCCACAAAACCAGCAGCAATCATTTGCTTCATCATCTTCACCTGGACTTTGTTTGGAACACCTAGCTTTAAATCAGAATCCGTGACAACTGAAGCAATGTTCTCTTTAGTAGTGATTGATTTCACAATGTACATAACTTGTTTTCTCAATTTGGATATCTCATCCATCAGTTTACCTCTTAAAAAGTTATTCTTCAAGAACTCTTCACGTTTTGCGATAGGTACATGATCATAAGCGCACACAGCACTCAGGAGCTTCAAAGCATCACTATACTTGTCAAGTTTAGAGAAGATCTGTCTTGATTGGTTGAATTTGGAACGAAGTTTTCTTTTGCGTTCAACATCAGCTGGATCCTCTTCTTCTTCCTCATCTTCTTCAGGTTTGTTGGATTTGATCTGATTAATACCAAGTTCGTTTTCGCTAATGAATGGGTCACCAACACTTAAAGCTGAAACAATAGATACAATATACGGTAAACAGTTTTGTTGGTTACCAATAATAAGCATCTTTGCAAAACGTGGACTTAGCGGGAACAAACTCAGGCTTTTACCTACATCTGTAATATGCTTATCTTTAGTTAGTGCACCCAAAAACTGTAATAACTTTTCAGCTTTATGCAATGCAAACCTTTCTGGAGGTGTTGGGAAAGGAAAGTTCACAACATTATCGATACCCATACTTTTCATTGATAGAACAACACTTTCGATAGGCATTCTCAAAATTTCAGGCCTTGAAAACTTGGGAAAGTCTCTTTCATATACAGCTGAAGAATACAATCTGTAACAGTGCCCTGGGCCTGTACGACCAGCTCTACCACTTCTTTGTCCCGCACTTGCTTGACTCACCCAATCAACTTCAAAACTCTGAACACCATTCTGTTCATCGTACTTACGTTCTTTTGATCTACCAGCATCCACAACATATCTGACATTTGGAATAGTCAAAGAGGTTTCAGCAACATTTGTAGCAACGATGCAGAGACGGCTTCCTTTAGGTGGATCTTGGAACACTTTCATTTGCTCTTTAGTAGGCAGTAAAGAGTATAATGGTAAAACATATAGCGGATCTCTATCAGTTTGACCTTCTTCCAAAGTCTCTTCAAAACCTTCTTCTTCTTCTTCATCATCATCATTCTCAGATATCTCACCATCATCGATGATTTCATTCTCATCATTCACTTTAACACTAAATTCGATTTCTTCGGCTTCAGTATCAGCTTGTTTTGCACTTATACGAACATTTGCAATGTCTCCATTTACAAATGCCTTACTTTTCTTATGTTCAGGGAAAGGGAATTCTTTTCGAAGCCTTTTAACCAAAGTTGTGATTTCATTTTGACCAGTCATGAAGATTAGAATAGCACCAGGAGGCAGCTTCTGATGAATTTTGCACGTTTTTCTAAATGCTTCTTCAATATAATTAAAGGCAGTACGTTTGTTAAAATGCACCGAGACAGGATACTGACGAGCATCAACTTTCAAAATTGGAGGGGGTTTATCAAAAAGAACTGGATTCTCACTAAAATCAGCAACTCTCAAGGTGGCGGACATGATGATCAGTTTCAATTTTTTATACTTCTTAGGATCTTGAGAGTTCAGTTGAGCTCTTAGTCTCACAACACGACTTAACATACCAATTAAAATGTCAGTGTTAATATTTCTTTCGTGTGCCTCATCAATGATAATGGAGGAATATTTCTCCAATATGAAATCCACCATCATTTCTCTTAAAAGAACACCATCAGTCATGAACTTCATTCTTGTTCCAGCCTTAGTAGTAGAATCAAATCTGATTTGATAGCCAACTTTATCACCATGATCACCCAGTTCATCAGAAACACGCTCAGCCATTGAGACAGCAGCAACTCTTCTAGGCTGTGTGATACCAATCATACCAGGACTTTCAGTACTCTCAGAAGAACCATAACCAGCTTCATATAAGAACTGAGGAACTTGTGTAGTCTTCCCTGAACCAGTCTCACCACAAACAATCACAATGTCATTATGATTGATGGCTTCCATGATACGATGTTCTTCACCAAAAACAGGAAGCTGCATTCTTGAATTTTGGATTTCATCTCTTCTGTTTATAGTCACAAAGAATGCCTTCCTTTTGGAGTTTTCATCTATTGGAATAAAATCTTCTTTCAAATCATCTTCAAGATCTTCAGGGCGATCTACTCTTTGGTAATGAACATTTGGAAGTGGTAGGGTGCTTGGAGCTTCACGACCTTCAAGTTTACGTAATTGTTCGTCAGCCCATTCTTTGAAAGCTTCAGCTTTAGCACTGTGTGCGAACTTTGGTCTATTTTCCTCTTCATCTTCATCTTCCTCCTCGTCTTCATCCTCACTCTCTGGTTCACTTTCATCACTATTCTCGCCGTCATTGTTGTCATTTTCACCTTTTTTGTTTTGTAACTCTTCTTCACCACTTTCTTCTTCCTCTTCGTCTTCAGAGCTCTTTCCCTCCTCTTTGTTCTCATCATCATCATCCTCTTCTTCTTCTAGTTCACTCTGGCTATCATCATCTTCGCTTGATAAAAAGTCCTGTTCGTCTTCAATCTTATTTTTTCTTCTTTCTTCAGCAGCAACTTTATTTTTCCAAGTATAACTTTTCTTCTTGGTCTTCTTAACTTTAGTGATATTGGCGAATCCAAAACCGGAACCAGAGCCACCAAATTTCTGAGGTCTCAAATCTACAAAGGAGCTTGTTGTTTCTTCAGAGCCAAAGGCACCAAATTTATCGGAGTCATCAACATCATCAGTATCTGAGCTAGCATCAGAATCACTTTTGTTGTCTTCTTCCCAATCACGAACTTCACGCTTTTCGTATAAGATCTCTTTTGTATGTTCATCGCCTCTTCCTTGTCTTTCTAATTCAAGAGCCTCAATGAACTTCTCTTTTTTGGTTTTTTTTCCAGTACCTAAAAGCTTTGAAGGTTCTAAAAGTGAGGTGTCAAACTTTGATTCCTGCAATTTTTGAATCAGAACCTGTTTCTCTTCTCTTTTGAGTTGATGGTCAATGTACTTTTCGAGTCTCTTTCTTTTGGCTCGTGATACTTTCAACTCAGTTTTCGGTCTGAGTTCCTCTTCAAGTTTTCTCTTTCTCTCTTCCCTTTCTTCTGCCGTCATGGGCTTAAGAATCTCAGCGTTTGGATTCTCATGTACTTCATCAGACTTTTGTTGTTCTGATGTTCCATCATCTAAATGGCGAGTGAACTGCTTTTGCCTTACTTTTTTTAAAGCATTCTGCTTCGATATCATTCCTGCACGGGCTTTCTCATTGTGACGCTTTCTAAACTGCCCCATCTTCTTACTGTGAATACTCACACCTTGAATTTGTAGCTCATCGCTGTTTAAAATTTTTCTTAGTAGTTTATTATTCTATTATGTAATCAGTAGGTTTTGAGCGCTCAAAGCGTTTACCCGGACACCACAAGTGGTATCTCTATGAATAACAAGCCCATTATATTTGCATTGGTATGGTCTTTATTTGGTATTATTCACACTCCATATCAATAGACATCATGATCATGATATTTATATTTAAATTTAATAGAAATCTATAGTATTCTTGAAGAAAGTTTTGGAAGTGCTCTTTCATATAGTGTCCATTACGTCGAGCTGCTACGAATAAGTGTGGACAATAAACATACATTTGGAATCATAGTGCGTTCAGACTATCTTACATCAGTATATAAAAGAAATGCTATCAGAAGCCCACTATTAATGAATTTAATGTAAGGATCGGTCATTGACTTGATAAATTCATTATTCTTGAGGTTGATGCGATCTGTGATAATTAGTAGGTTGGTTGCATCTACTATTCAACCTGTTGGTCAATCATTTCTTGCAAACTCAAGTTTCTCACCATTTCAAGCAATCTCTCATCATCAATCTCTTGATTGAGGAATCTATTGTCAATAAAATTTTCCAATCTTTCCCCATTCTCTGGTGGAAGAACATCAAACTCATAAATGTCATTTGTATCCCAAATCTCTTTTGGTATTTTAGCCATGAGCTTACCTTCTCCTGATAATATCACAAATCTTAAGAAGTTCTTTGGAATGATACCGTTTGATGGTTCTGTTTTAATGTTTTGTTTTACAAGCTCCAGCAATGAGTCATGTAAGAATTTACGGTCTTTTGAATCATTCCAAACGATTGGTGCTCTAATCAAATAAGCTTCAGTAGATAGCTCAGTCTCCTCACCAGCTTTTGCAAATATGGAGTAATCATTTAATGGAATATCACCACTCAAACCAATAGCCTCCAATAGCTTCAGACCGGCATATGGATATTTAATATACGCTTTTTTGATTGCCTTTTTAGCACTAGCTTCATCATTGAGCTTTAAAAATGCTAAAACAGTAGAGTAAGCTAAGCCTGGAGTAAACCATTTGGCATAAGTTTTCACCAAGGGGCTTTCAACCAATTCAATTAGATATTTGTATTCATTGGCCAAGATAGCATAAAAGTCGATGAAGTATCTGACACCATAAGGATCTTCAGCAGGACTCAATGCAAGAAGAAGTTTGCAATATGTCAATGCTGTGAAATAAGTACCTTTTTTACTCAAAACTTCAATATATCTGAATAAAGTTAGATAGAATTGACGGTTTAGATAATATTGAAATGGTAATCTCGTTAAACCATTAGTTAGGTCAAAGTTCGGTTTGAAGCCTCTGTCAAATGCAAACAATGCTCTCTCAATTAAACCATTACTGTTACTTTTATCACCTTGTCTAATTAAAATTAAAGCAACTTGTAAAATAGTCTCCACATGGTAAGGGAATTTTGATAATAATGACATCAAGTTTTCATGATTTGGATGAGTGACAACAGATGTGAAGAATTGAGAATTTGCAACAAGGGACTCAGTAGTTCTATCAAATTTGTAGTAGTTTATACCATTTTTTAATGATTGTTTAATCTCATCTCTAATTACGTCTTCCCAATCTTCACTATTTTCCAGTCTCCATTCAAGTAAATCTTTAAACTGAACATCTTCCATTGAAATATCTTTCTTATTAGTTGGAAACCAATCATCTCTAATCTTTGTAAGTATTAGTTTTCTTGAAGTACCAGGAATTGATCTTCTGTCACGACCTCCCCAGCCTCTTATTAATTTAGATAGTTTTTTGATCTGTTGCAACTGTTCTGGAGGAACAGAGGTTGAAGTTGTAGAATTTGCATCTTCAATAGCTTCAACTGATAAATTACCAAATAGGTTCTTAAACTCATTATCTGGATCAAGATCTTTTGCGTTAATTTTCAATACTGAAGCAGACTTCAGCTGTTTTAAAGCTGTAAAGTATTGGAAAGAAGGGTCCAAGATCTCATGTGTTTCTTGGTCAGGGTCTTCGGTACTCTCATCCTGGACAACTGAATTATCAGATGGGTCTTTGTTTTTCTGTAATTCTAAGAGAATTTGATCCAAATCATCATCATTATTTGTCTCAGGTTGATCTACTTGTTTCTTTTCATTCTTCTTCTTCTTTTTGTTCTTCTTTTTCTGTGATGATTTTTTATCTATCACAATTGGTTCTGAGCTTTCACTTTTCTGATATTTATACTCTTCGCTTTCTTCTTCTGAATTACCATTGATATCATCATCACCATCATCATCGTCATCTTGCCCAATCAAGGCAAATAAATTGGCAGCTTGTTTGGGACGAGTATGGGTTGACTCAAGCTCAGAACCAGCAGGTGAAAACTGCTCCAGATCATTTTTATTATTCAAACGTCTTAATGCTCTGGAACTCATTCTGGAGTATAAATCACAGCCTGTAAATAGTAGGTAATAGCAAACAATTTAAAGACACAAGTTCACCATTTTTCTTCAAAAGTTGGTTATTATTTAAAAATAAAATTACGTAATCAAACCGGCTTGAGATTTAATGAGAAATTCTATTGAAACGTCCTCTCAATTGTGACAGCCTCAAGTGATTGGAAAGAATATACTACTCGGCTGACTCCTATTAGGCCACTGGTTATTCAATAATATTCAGTTGTTGCATTTGTTTCATATACATTTATATTTATAATCACGTGAGTTTAAGATCTGCCATTTTAACACGTGCAAATGTAAGCGCACCAAAAAAATTTAAAGCTCATCTCAAACGGTTCAAATAGCCTTAAAAAGCATATAAAAAGTGGTCCTGAGCCAATAAGTCCAACCAACTGTCCGTGGTAGAAGTAAATAGATTTAGAAACAAAGAAATATGGGTTCAGCTAAGAAAAAAGCAGATAAAAAGAAGGATTTTCAGGTAAGTTACTTCATAAAGCCAATACAAAATAATGTATAACTGACATCTCAATAATTTTAGAAAGCTAAACTGAAAGTTGGTAAAACGAAGCAAAAGCCTTCAAATTATACCGACACATCATTTACTGCTAGAACGGTTTCTTTGCCTAATCAGTCAATAACAACTAAGGCCAATCTAGATCTCGATTCTGACCTTATTAAAAGGCTATCACTGTTAAAGCATCCTTCTCATCAAACTAGAAAAGAAACCTTGATCTACATGACAACTCATTTGAAAGATGCATCTTTGTCTACTTATAAACCTATCATTACTTCAATTCTACCGCTAATACTAGATCTTAACTCTACTGTGAGAACCGCATTGTTAGAACTATTTCAAGAGATTTCAAAGATATTGCCTAATTTAATTGAACTGCATACCAACTCTATAATTCTTTTCATCCATACAGCTATGACGCATATCAACCAACCAGTGCGTACAGATTCTATCAAGTTTCTAAATTTTCTTGTCCAATATGGTTCAGATATCATAATTAGAACGTATTGGGTGAAGACTTTAAAGAATTACTTTACACTATTGAACTGGACTCTACTTGAAACAAAACAATCTATCTCATTAGCTGTAAGCACTTCTTCTGTTCTGAATAAACAAAAATACAAAAAGGATGCGCTTGATTCATTACAGAAGTTCATTAAACTTGGTATTACTGATCCAAATGATGTGAATCCAGCGTTGAGTGTTCTCACAGCCCATCCGTTAACAGTGAAATACTTAATTCCAACCAGTTCAAAGCCATTTCAACACTTGAATTTGTTCACAAGAACTTTAAAGATGGCCACAAACAAAAACACTGTTGACTCCTCCTTGGATCTGAACACTATCAACTGTGAAGATTTCAAAATCAGAATCAAGATCATCAAAGATTTCTTCAGTGCTCAAATCCTCAAAAACTGTGATAAACTAATCAAAGAAGGTGGTGAGATTGGTAAAAACGCAAACAGCTTATTGCTGTTTATTGAAGGAGTTAACCAACTAGAAGACTAAATAAAGATGAACATTCTTTTTTTTTTTGGTGAATAACATACTGTAGCCATAGTAGAACATCAGTAGGATCGTATATCTGTCCAAGGCTCTTGTTAGAGGGTCGTGTAAGCTTTGGCTCTATGGATTTATAAGTTTCAAGGAAGCACACTTTTAATTTAGTAGACAATTGAATAAATGTTAAAATGGTGAGACCAAAAGAAGCAGGAGCTTACCAAATCGGACATTGAGCAGTCTTTCGAGATTTACTTTCTGGGTTTCTGTTTGGTTATTATCTGGTTAAAACGTATAAATTAGGAATCAGAGAAAAAAACAAAACATCAAAAAGTTGAAACACCAACTAAACCGGAATACCAACCGTCTGCGAGATCAACAAAATGGAGTCCAACGATCCGATCTCAAAGCTGGATTCTCTGTCTTTGAGTGATACTTTAGTGAAAAAACAAATTGAAAGCTCTCTCTTGCGAACGAATGAAGAGGAATCACTGATACTGAATAAGACTTTAAATCTTTCACTTGATGATTCAAAGAAACCCCAAACATCATCACTTTCAGCATTCCACAGACATAACCCTTTCAAAGCATCACCTCTAAGAAGAGCCATTTCTTATGAGGAAAATGAAGACATTGAAATGCTTGATCAAGATCAAGATCAAGTATCAGAAGATAATGATAACGAACTCTTAGATGAGGATATTACAATGGAAGATGCATCTAATATAAGCTTAACAGAGAAAATTGGAAAAACTACTTCACTGATAATGAGTCCTACAGTTCTTGGTGCCAGAGTTGCGACTTCAAACCCTAGAAGTGGTTCACCATACCGTGCAAACATATTGTCAAAGCTAGAAACCGAGGAATCTGATGACTCTCTTCTCTCAGATAATGCATCAATAAACACTTCATCTTATGAAGATGATTCACGCGGTTCAATAAGGTCGAGAAACTGTCGAAAGAAAGAGCCATCGAAACTATCAAAACATGTTTATACTCAAGACTATGATGAGACAACATATGAGGATTCAATTTTAGCTGATAGTTCATTGACTTCATCTATTGACACTTCTTCCAAGATTATACACTATCAGACACCAGCAATTCAAACTAACTGGAGAAATCAACCTATTCAATTACAAATGCATCACCATCACTATTATCCATCGACGCCACAGACTTTTCCATCAGACTCAAATTCAGAATCAGAATCAGACATTCTTTTACCAGCTCCATGGTCTAAATATGCTAAACCTATGGCTCAAGTACCTTACTTGATCAGTTCATACCTACAATTGATCTTCAATGCTGTAACATCTGGTTTGGTACTTTATCTTCTAATAAGTGCAATAATGACAGTGAGATCTGATATAAACTCCAAAATTGAAGAGCATCAAACAAATTTGATCATAGAAATGCAATATTGTGCAAATAACTATCGGGAAAGCAAATGTGATAATTCTCCTAGAGCCCCAGCTTTAGAAAAGTTTTGTATAGACTGGGAGCGTTGCATGAATAGAGATCCTAGCAAGATTGCTTCAAAATCAAGTGTTAGTGCTGAAACTTTAGGTATTATTGTCAACTCATTGATCGAACCGATTGGTGCTAAGGCAATTGTTGTGTTTATTGTTGGGGTTGTCATATGGAGTTTCACCAGTAATTTTATTTTTGGATTCATTAGAGCGAAATCTTACTATGGTTGGAATAACAATGAAAATGGGGAGAGAAATAACAAGGATAATAGTAAAATCTGGGCACAACCTTATCAACAACAAGTGGAATATAGTCAATCACCAGTCAAAGCAATCCAATTAAACAATGGCTATTATACCTCTACACCATCTAAATGATATAACCCAAAATGAACACAACATGAATTAAAATAAACAAAGAAAAGATCAAAATACTAGGACACTTAATACAGCAAAATTCTTATGAATATAAAGTTTGATTAACTCGTAAACTCGATTTGTTGAGCAGTTCTATTTATTGACCAACAGTTCAGGCCAGGTCATGTGACAATATTCGCGAACAAGTTCCAATAAGGCGGGAAATTTTTAAATAGAAAAGGCATTAGAATTTCTGAGCTGTTTCCATCGATACCAAGTTTTAAGACTTATTTTAGAGCGAGAGATGTCCAGCACTGAGAAGACTTCTGAGCAAAAGCTTAGGTCTTTAAGAAAAAGAAAACTTGTCAAGTTTTTCACTTTCTACAAACTGATACGGTGGGAAGGCTTGATCTCCACTATATTATTACCATTAATTGGGTTGTATCTCACTTTATCAACACCACTTGTATCTAAAACCCTCAAATTCTGCATACTCTACTATATAATATCTATTAACTCGATCCAAGCGGGTTATCATCGTCTATGGGCTCATAGATCTTATACAACTGGACCTCTTGTCAAATTGCATCATGTATTTTGGGGAAGTAGTGCTGGATTAGGATGTGTCAAGTGGTGGGTTAGCGTACACAGGGCACATCATAGATATGTTGATACTGATAAGGATCCTCATTCTATTAGAAAAGGGCTTTTGTTCAGTCATATTGGATGGATAGTGATAAGGCCACAGTTGAAAGTGAGGAACTCTATAAAAGAATGCTTTGGAGATGACTTGATCGACGACTCCTTACTTGATTGGCAAGAAAGAAACTATTTAGAATTGTTCTTATTAACGGTTTTCATAATCCCAACTCTATTTTGTGGTTTATTATGGGATGACTATTTAGGAGGTTTTGTTTATGGAGGTCTCATAAGAATGATTTTTGTTCAAAATGGTACATTCTTAGTTAATTCGGTTGGTCATTTTATAGGAACTCAGATCTATGATGATAGAAAATCACATAAGAATAATTGGTTATTATCATTCTTTACATTTGGAGAAGGTAATAACAATTTTCATCATGAATTCTCAGCAGATTTTAGAAATGGGATCTATTGGTATGAATTTGATCCAATAAAATATGAATTAATAATATTATCTAAATTTGGACTTGTGAAGAATCTTTATAGAACTCTTGATTCTTCAATTAATCAATGTTTAATCCAATTCCAACAAAAATTAATTGACAGAAAAAGATCACAACTTAATTGGGGTGTTCCAATTGATCAACTACCAATAATATCACCTGAAGAATTCCGTGAATTAGCGAAAAGTGAAGCACCTCAGAGAGCTCTGATTGCAGTTGCTGGGATCGTCCATGATGTAACACCATTCATGAATGATCACCCAGGTGGTATCACATTGATAAGAACTTCCATTGGTAAAGATGCAACTTCAGCTTTTAATGGTGCAGTTTATGATCATACCACTGCAGCTCATAATCTTTTAGCCACAATGAGAGTTGCTGTATTAAGTGGAGGAACAGAGGAGATCGTTTGGAAACAGCAACAACAGGAGAATAAAGATGTTCCTATCAAACAAGATTCAGAAGGTCGCAAGATCGTTAGAACTGGTGAACAAGCTACAATTATTAAAAAACCAATAAGAACAGCTGGTGCTGCCTAACCGTGATGAAATGGATGAGGTAATATGTCTTTTATAGTTACATAGCTGTAATAATGAATTATTTATGATTTTAAATCAGTTTTGTAAATTCCAACACGAAAATAAAAGTAGATAAATTCTTGTGAGAGTTCCAATAATAATTCATGGACACACAAGTCACTAGTGAGTAGAAGCCGATCTTTCTATAAACCTTTCTGAAGATTACGTAATCATCTTATTAATAGAATGTACCATTACATAAAGCAAACAAAATGACACAATTAATTAGCAAGCTTAGTGATCAATCGATTTTTGTAAAGGTATAAAAAGGAGTATGGTGCCCCTCGATCTTTAACTTTTAGAATGAAGAGATCTCATAGAAAATTGCTTTACAAATAACGATGGCTTCAAATGTTAGATACTTTTACAAAGGAAACACCAAAGATTTTATTGTCTTTGCAGAGAGTGAAGATGCTGTGCAAAGTTATTTGAAAGATTCCACTGTTCCACTAAGTGATGCTGTTGGTAACTTTCTGATTTATACTTCTCAAAACGGTCAAGGTTCAGAGGGCCTATTAGAACAAGCATCTAAACAAGAATTAGCTGCCGAGTTTGATGAAGATCACACTGATTTGATCATACCAAAGATCCTGAAAGAAGGTACAGCAAAAAAAGGAGGAAAGCTTAATAGAAAACAATGGGAATCAACAAATGATTCAAATGGTAGACTCTTAGCTTAGTGAGTTTGAGTGGAAGAGATTTCTCCATACTTCAGTAAACCGTGAAGATGGTTTACTAACCATCACTTTGTTGGGTGAACCAAGTGTGCTTGATGTGTACTTAAGATTAACTCTGGATATACTCTTTTTATTTTGTAAATATATTTTTCTCTTGCTTCTTTTCATAGTAGATGATGTTGAAATCGCATAGCTCCAAATATCTTTCAAAATACGTTCTGTTCTTGCCGTTTTTTTTGCATTTACATATATGATTTGGGAATGGCGGTTTACTGTTTTTGGACCATATGATTGTGAGTCCAAAAAATCATTGATGTAAATGGTTATCAATATGATCTCTTTGAAATAACATATATCGAGTAGTCCCTTCTCTGTTCCTTTGAAGCGAATTGCTTTATCAAGACTTAAGTCAAATGCAAGCATATTAGGTGGTAGCACGGTGGAAGTAGTTTTACCTGAATCTTCATAAAACTCGGAAGACGAATAATCCAATAGACAAGGCCCATTCACTTGATTAATTAGAATATCAAATTTCTCCCTCCAAGTGTCAAATTCTCTTTCATTTAAAGTGAAGCATAAAATTTCAAAAATCGAGTAGTTATACTCAAACAAAATTTTGAAGGTGTATTTCAAACTATTAGGTGAGCAAAGAAGCCCACCATATGTGACCTTCTCATCTTGAATAAGTTTCGATACCGATAATGGAATCATAAATAAGACTTTAAGCTCACCATTCTTTGTAACCTTTGTAAAAATCAAGTGAGTTTTAAATAAGAACGCACCAGCAATTTGGGATTGAACTATTTTATCCTGTCCAACCCAAATGATTCCCAAAGAACCTACAAGCAAAGGTGGACCAAGATATTCAACAGGAAATGGTAGCTTTGTAGGCTCAAATTTTAAATTCTCAAATAAATAATTTGCAATCATACTCTCTTGAGAGTTATAATCATTAATACCTTCAATTATTGACCCAACTTCTATCAAACACTCAAGAATCTGCTGATGGCATACTTTGTCTTGATTTGACGGTGTCAATTTGGCAAGTGCCTCCAAAAAAAGTTTATACTTTGAAATTCTTTGAAGTGGCTTTTGAATCAATGAAGTAAAAGATAGATCATACTTTTCCTTTTCCTTCTGAGATGCTTCTAAAAAGTTGCAGAATCCACTTGTCAACGTTGAATCAAACACTGAATCTCCTTCTTTGAAATTTATTAATTTAAGCACAAGATCATAAACGCTTTGATATTCCTGGTAAACGAAAGTGCTTATTGCCTTTCTTCGAATCAACTTTGCAACTGAGGCAGCCATCAAAGGTGAAGAGTATGACATTAATGATTGAACCTCTTGCATGAAACCTGGCGAATGATGTAATGCACCCAGATTAGCTATATAATTAATAGAATAAAGACTCCTTAAGTCGTTCAAAAAAGATGTATGGTTTTTGATTAATATGTCAGTGTAAATTTTGATTTGTTTGATGGGCACCCCATTATTACCATTATTGATGATTGTATCAAGATAGATCCCCGATGACATTTTCAAGCAGCTAATATAAGTCTCCTCAGTTTCCATAATCTCTTCAATGGTCTTTCTGCGATTGAATGCATCCTTGAAGGTGGGTGACACGTTGTAGAAGTTTTGGTTGTCAAGAGCTGAAAGTTTAGATGATGAGGTGTATTCTGAGATATCAATATCCATAGGTACTGGGTTGAGAGCGCTACTTAGATCTAAACCAATCTCTGAACTCAGCTTCAAATGTGTAATTGGTATATTTGAATCAGTTATCTCTTGTAATAGGTGTGAGCTCCACGATTGCGCAATGGGACTTGAAAAGTTCTTTTGCTCGTATGGAGAAGCGAGCTCATTTTCAAGAAAAAGCGGACTTATATCCCCATCAGGGAAGATATTGATACGTAAATCGTTCAGGAAGGAATACTGACCGTGATCATCACAATTTGGGCATCCTTGATAGTCCAGAACAGTTTCAGCGGTTAGGCACATTGTTGGTTTGAGGATATCATTACTAGCTTTACTTAGAGATAAACTGTCAAATCTCCCAGGGAATCGCTTATTGAACTGAGTTTTCATGATAGACTTACAGGCTTGAATCAAGCCTTGAGACTCATGATTTGCTAAAGAGATATCAGTTGAAAGAGTTGACAAAGGAAACATTTTCAGGTATAGCAGCAATGTATGATTTAATAATAGAGCAAAATGCAATTATTTTTTTTTAAAAAAAAAATAGCAAAGTTACGGTTGATTATCAGATTTACTCACGTAAATATCGATAAATCTCATAATAAAGCTAGTCATTTGCCTTTCTTACACAAACATCAAATTAATTTCTGTTTTGTTTACTTTTTGTGTCATGGCAAATATTGACGCGAACCAGGTTGATTCGCGAATTCATTATATTCGCGAATTGTTATATGAATTTGGGTCTCGGGAAACGTTGATAAAAAATGCCAGTTTGATATGTATTAAATTCCTGATAAAACAACTGGATCACCGTTTTATAATGGTAAGTTTAGTGAATCGTGTCTTGTTTGAATGTACTATATTAAATTATCGTGTTTCTTAAATTATAAATGAGATATGCATTGAATATTTTATTAAACAAGATATAGAACCTTTAAGGAGGTTGACTAACAGCATAAATTCAAGTCTAATCAAACAGGTATTGCAACTTTACTGAGGGCCGAAAAGGAAGCCCATACTATTGTTTCAGAAGCAAGAACATACAGAGCTGCCCGCTTAAAAGCTGCTAAGACAGATGCTGCTGCTGAAATCGCTGCTTATAAACAAAAGAAAGAAGATGAATTAAAACAATTCGAAGCTGAACATTCTGGATTGAATGAAACTGCTGACAAAGAAGCTGAAGAGCAGGTTAAAAAGGAATTGGAATCAATAAAGAAAACAGCTAGTGAGAAAAAAGCTTCTGTTATCAAAACATTAATTGATGCTGTTACTAATCCAACTCCCGAATTACATATAAATGCTGCTTGAATTCTAGAATGCATAACTGAAAGTTTTAATGTTTTAAATTTTATTTGTTTTTGAAATTATTTGTAGTCTGATGGTTGATTAATATCATAGAAACGGACTACGGTACTGGTATTTTCCAAGGTTTATTATGAGGCCGAATAACCAAAAGGTCAGTTATATGTGACTCACGATAAGCGTGTTAAATAAAATAGTAAATCTTTGATCCTGTATATTATACTTATTCCTTTTTATCAAGGGTTATGCCAGCAATTAATGATTTTGGTGATGGTGTCTTCTCCTTCAATTCAGAAGTTTTGGTATCTAATTTTGACTTCTTGAATTGTTTGGGTTCCTCATTATAGGTTTGGAGAAGATTCACTATCATCTCATTGTAAGAGACATCATCTAATGTGTCTGGCTCTGTTTTTATCAAATTGTCGCTTATGCTTGTGGGGCTTGGAATATTATCAATGACGTAATGTATAGGTTGTATTATAGAATTGTCATCTTTAGTCAATTCTTTGCCCACTAAAATTATCATTTTTTTGTAGTATAAATCTAAAACATTATAACCACCGTTTTTTAACAAATGCTGTTCTGAAGGCTTAATCTCAGAAGAATTCGAAGTCGTCTCTGGCTCTTCATCTAGTTTGGTTATGTTCTTATCTACTTCAAGTGCGTTTATTGATTTTTTTCTTTCATCTGATAATGATACTTTTTGATCATTTAAAGAGTTTTCAATGTTTGAATCTCTTGGAAGGATTCTATAATTAACTTTTAACAAAAATTCACGTTCAAGAGTGTCCAGCTCATTCGCTTGCACACCACCAACTTTAGCATAATGGGTGTTTGTACAGAAGGAATCGCAAAGACCTTTACTTCCCACAGTAGTAGCTGCCAATAAGAAACGGTGAACGGTGAGTGAATTGAGAGTGAATGGGGAATAGACTGTAGATAACAAATCGATGTAGTAAACAGACGCCAATAAAACAGCATTTTCCAAGGAACAATATCGTGATAGTCTAGCCAAATAGTTGTGCACAGTGATTCCTGGTGGTGTACGCGAATGGAATCTAGTCAAGTTGCTGGGCGATATGGATTCGATTGAAGAGGCACCATTGTAATTATCATTGATCTCTATTAGAGAGTTCAACATTCTAGATATGAGTATTATGAGGTCATCACGTGGACAGTGTATAAACTCTTGTGGAAGGTGTTTCAGTTCAGTTGTCGACATCGTTAAAGTTGCATTTTCTTTTTCCTTGTTCGGCTCAGTGTTTGGAGCTTTTGCTACTTTTTTGTTGATGTTTTGTCCACATTTCTTGAGAAATACTGTCACGTGCGTACTACAAAAAGTAAATCGTAAAATCACAAAATTATAATTAACAATTACATTTATTGTTCTCAGTCTCGAGATGGATGTTGATAGCATCGTTGAAGTCATCATTGTACTCTTCGGTTTCCTCTTGTTGTAGAGCATTTCTAGCAATTACGTCGAACGCCTGGTCGATATTCACTGCTTCTTTTGCACTTGTTTGGAATAATGGTAAATTCCCCAAATTTTGGGTAATTTGTTGTGCTTTCTTGGTACTTACCACCTTTTTTGACTCCTCAACATCAACTTTATTACCAATAACCACAAATGGGAAAGTTTCTGGGTTTTTAACATTGGC